>JBAKBP010017458.1:0-48913 GCA_037953745.1 Lithodes maja
TATACGATAAAGTAAACTAATCAAATGTTATGTAGAAACAAAAAAAGTTTCCACCCGGAGTATTGAACCGGGTGTTGAGCTATGCTTGGGTGACTCACTAACAGTCAACCCATTAACCACCCCAAGTAAACAATTCACATAGGAGTATTTTCCGCTTCTCCACACCCTCCCACCCACTATGTTTCAAACAGTCATGAACTGAAGCCCAGCAAATATTTGTCTTGGGCTTTAAATTACTTGTTTGACGACAGATATCAATTTTAACCTCTTTAAATACGTGCTTTTGTTCTTTAGCGCATTTGTATTGTATGTATGTACTGTATGTATGTATGTATGTATGTATATACTCAGGCACATACCCCATTGTTGGGATATATATATATATATATATATATATATATATATATATATTGGTTTGTCGGCATGGACGGTTGAGGTATAATAATTGTAGATACATTTGGTTGACTAAGTATAATCGTCCACACACAATCACGGTAATTAAGGCCAGATATTGTCTTACGGGTTTTTCTGCTGGACCTCCTTTGCCCTCATTGTTAGCCCCATTAGTTTCTGCTGGACCTCCTTTGCCCTCATTGTTAGCCCCATTAGTTTCTGCTGGACCTCCTTTGCCCTCATTGTTAGCCCCATTAGTTTTGAGATTATCAGACATTTACCTCATTACTTTGGCGACCTTTTGCCCCCTGTATGTCAATTTTAAGATCTTTCGTGCCATTTAGGGGTCGATTGTTTTCCTGACAAATTATAGTGAACCTGTAGTTTAGGAGGAAACGACCTACGGCCACGACATGTTTCTACCGATAAATGTACATATTTATCTCGAAGGGGGGTCATGGGGGTATTTTTTGTTAGCATGATTGAGATCTAAGGAGCAAACTAAAAACCTACCAGAGAGAGAGAGAGAGAGAGAGAGAGAGCGCTACATAGAGCTACATAGATACACAGACCACACAGACCTCAAGGTCCTTACTAGGCAGTCTGGCCTTACAAACTATATATGAATATATGCATATATATATATATATATATATATATATATATATATATATATATATATATATATATACATACATATACACATACATACATACATATACATATATACACCGGTACACACATATACACACATACACACACACATATACATACATACATACACACATACATACATATATATACAGTATATATATACATACTGTACAGTGCACACACATACATATACAGTACATTTTTTTTTTTTTTTTTTTTTTTTTTTTTTTTTTTTTCATATCACCCCAGTCCTCTGCAGATAGAAGTCAAGCCTTCCCTTGAAAGCGTTTATTGTGTCGCTCTCCACCACTCTCGCTGGTAGTTTATTCCACTCTGTCGCCACACTGTAGGTGAAGAAACTCTTTGTGACATCTAGGTTTGCCTTTTTGGTTTTTAATTTCATTCCATTTCCGCGAGTTTGATTAGTATTGTTTAATATGAATAGTGCATTTACATCGACTTTGTCGAAACCTTTTAGTATCTTAAAGCACTCAATAAGCTGACCCCTCAACCTCCTCTTTTTAATGAGAACAGGTTCAATCGTTTAAGTCTTTCTTCATATGGTTTATTTCTTAATGAGGGTATCAGAGAGAGAGAGAGAGAGAGAGAGAGAGAGAGAGAGAGAGAGAGAGAGAGAGAGAGAGAGATGAACCTAACAATATTATTGGGTACAGTTGCCCATATATAAGTTATGTTCCTCTCCGTGACCTTATGCTTGGATATATAATGCGCACAAGAATTACGAGTGCAGTATGTTATGCAGTAGTTAATTCATCTGATTAGTCTACTGATAATTATATGAAGCCGCACTCGTAATTAATTCATACTAATTTGACTTTCATACATACGATCACGACGAGGAACAGAACTTATGTGAGCAACTGTACAATTAACCTCTTCCGTACCGGCGACGTGTTTTTAACTATATTTTGGCTATTATTAGACAGTTGTATTCAATTTAAAAAGGGCCTCAAGCAATAAACAGGCCTCGATCTAGCTCACTTAATCCTTTTTACTACCACAGATCCTTACTTATACTACGGCCAAGCTGTCCCGGCTTGTGTTTCAGCTCGCAGACGCTGGATCGAGTCAGGCATAAAGGTCTTACCCTTTTATGTACTTATGATATATTAATTTGTGCTATAATCCATTACAGTAGAAGACAGTTTAGATCATTATAATATTACCCCCTGTGTTCATTATACATGAACAGTATTAATAATATTACCCCCTGTGTTCATTATACAATGAACAGTATTATAATATTACCCCCTGTGTTCATTATACATGAACAGTATTATAATATTACCCCCTGTGTTCATTATACATGAACAGTATTATAATATTACCCCCTGTGTTCATTATACATGAACAGTATTATAATATTACCCCTGTGTTCATTATACATAAACAGTATTTTAGTAAGCCAAATAATAGTTACAAATAGTCCAAGATTAGTGGTCATTATTCAAAGCAGACATAAATTATACTCATAACTGCATATCATTATTATCATCATTTATTATTATTGTTATTATTATTAGTATTATTATTATTATTATTATTAGTAGTAGTAGTAGTAGTAGTAGTAGTAATTGTAGTAGTAGTAGTAGTAGTAGTAATAATACTGACAGTTTCTTGCACTAGATTGATTTATCTCTGAGATTATAATTATGAAATTAAAACTAGTATTCTTGAATTAGGATATTTTCTTTCTATGCAGTAGTTAATTAACTTGTTTATGTAACTTTTAAGTAAGTAAGACTGATAATTGGTTTATACATGTTTTTCTTACGGTAGTAAAATCTGCGAGAGTCCTGGAACTTGTGCAGGGACCTGTACATCTTGTTATATTGTTGTATCTGTTTTACAACAACACTCACGACAAAGGCTTATATTTTGTATACATAATTATAGTGTGTTTTTAACCCTCCGACATATGACGCGATTTTGAGCCTGTTAGGGATACTTTAAAGCCTTTGTTACCATCAGGGATATTTAGAAACCTTTAGTTTAGTTACTTCAACCTCTGCAGTTGTCTTTGAGTTAGCTGTGGGCAGAAAACTAATTTTGGCGAGGTAATTATAAGAGTGAGAGAACTCTATTTCTTATTGCTAATCTGGCAACCTCTGCGTCATATGTGCGTGAAAGGGTTAATTTGCGGTATTGATATATAATTCATGGTAATTGTGTATTGAAATACTTTTTATTCAAATATGTTAAGATATTCTTATGCACATTAGCATTGCTACCATCACAAACATAATATTAATTTAAATAAAATTAGCAATAATTCTTATTACTTCAATATATATAATATATATAGTAAATAACAATACTAATACCGTAACAATACAGTAACACTAATAAAATACCGATATTATATATATATTACTACTACTACTACTACTACTAATTATAATAATAATAGTAGTAATAATACTAATAAAAATAATTATAATACGTATAATAGTATGCTTAAATATACCAAATACTTTATATATAATTAGCCAGTTGACACGGGCGAGTGGGTACAGGCTAACGCCTCTCACCGCTCGGGATGCAGTTCGAGCCTCTGAGGGAACCCGACATGCGACTGTAGACGTTTGTTAACTGGTTAGGTGGCCACCGAATTCTGACCCGGACTAATAATCCGGTGATGAACAAATCCAGTTGTTGCCCCTAACTGGGTGATGACTGGTGTCCCTTGCTTTGGGAAAAACACCTAGTTGCTGCCCTTAACTGGGTGATAACTGGTGTCCCTAGCTGACCTGGAGTGATCACCAGGTGGGACTGGGTGACCAGAACTGATCATTCGGGTCACCAACACCATGCTGATCCAGGTTGATCACCTGGATGGGATATATACCAGCCTGCGGTGTGAGTTGGGCTTAGATCAGGCAGCTGTAGTTCCACTCTGAGATAGGTTTCATTCCTGGATCAGAGAGCAGTTGTTCCCCCGATATAAACAACGAACACCGCGGCTGGTTTGGGGGGTGGGGGTGGGGGGTGTAACACTATATCATCTCAGAACGAGGAAGGACTGTCACTACCGGAAAGTGTGGAAGGTCGTCATCTGGGGCCCGGCCCCCTGGGTGGTGTCACGAATCATGGAACAGTAGCCAGGCCAGAACTCTAGTAAAGTGATGACTTGATCCACTAACTTCACATATCATTCACCCATTCATTACTTACATTACTTACATTAGCTTCACCCATATCCATACCTTCAATAAATAAATATAAATAAATAAATAAATTCATATACACAAATCATCACTGATATTCACATAGCTGACAATAGACCATAGCTGCCGGAAAGTGAGAAAGGTCATCGTCCGGGGGGCCGGGCCCTGGGTGGTGTCACGAATCATGGAACAGTAGCCAAGGTTAAGGCCTTTGGTACGAAAAAAACACAAACAAATTTAAATTTCTATGAACACATTCCACACTAATATTTCGTATTGATAAATACGTTCAATGTAATGTTAACTCCTGACCATTACTTAAATTAAATAAAAAATAAATTAAATTAAGTAAATTAAATTCAGACGATTCACCCCTAATAATTCTTCAAATTCACAAATTAAACAACTGAACCTCAAATTAAAACAATTAGCCTACACGCAATTAATTCGAAATAAAACAACTGAAGTTTAAATTTAATTACATTTAATTATTCATTAAATTATTATTATTATTATTATTATTATTATTATTATTATTATTAGCGAATAATGTGAAGCTTGGTAATGGAGTAGTTAAAACGGTGTGCAAAATTATAACATGTTTTTTTTTAATTAGTGAGAGTGAGGTCACTGAGGTGTGATGGCATATATTCCTGAGAGTTGAATATTATAATGGTGTATAGTGTAGAGTTGGATTGTTATCTTTGTATGACCACCATTATAGTTTGGATATCATAATAATTAAGCCAGATTCCAATTGGCATAAACTCAATTGTACTCCCTTGGACTCCACACCCCTAGTTATATTAATTGTACACTCCTTTACTCAATATTGTATAACCAACGAGTTATTCTATATTCTAACTGTAACCTGCTGTTTGATACCTATTAGCACTTTCTTATTGCTTATTCCTTAATTATTATTATTATTATTATTAACGCAATTTACACATACTGGTTCCCCAGTTCCTATATTATAATTCCAGTTACTATACTATAACAAAGATAGTGGTAAATGGTGTACCTGTTGAGGCCATCACCTTGTGAAATCCACACAACAATTCCATTAAACTTCCCAAACTTGGTAACATTTAAGATGTCTCCCCCTTCTACATGTTGTCTGGAGTCTGGGCCCGAGGATGAAGACATATACAAATCAGGGTGGATGGGATTAGTCAGCCTTGGTCGGCAACCTGTCTAGGGGAGTAAACCTTATACAAATCCGTACTGCTCACTGGGTGAAGCAGGTTAGTGGATGGACTAGCCGCGCACCACTGTAGAAAACTACCCCGCTTTGAAAAAAAAACATAAAAACAATGAATATATATATTCCCTTTAAAAGTGTCTCATTCAAACCCATTCAAACCCAAGGCCTTAACCTTGGGATCTCGAAATGGTAAATTTATTCATAAAAATTATAGTGTTGGCATTACTGCATTACGCACACACACACACACACACTTCGGCATGGTGAAATATCTATCCCTTCCTTCTTTAACTTCATATTGTTTTCATTTGCCTTTTTCTCCCTCATTACATTGAACGTATTTATCAATACCAAATATTAATATCCTGTTACCCTTTCTTGATTATTATTTGTTTAAATCCCCCGGTATATAATATTTGAATTTAAATAACCATTCCTCTCAATGCATTTTCCATACCGGTATATCCTTCTTTTGTCTACCTCTTTTCTTCACTTCTTTCCTTTTATTATTCTCTTTCTCACTGTTACTCTGAAAACCCAGTAACAACTCTCACAACAATCCGTTGTTGACAATATTTCTGTCCGGATGTGAGATTTCAAAATTATGATTGACTTTTGTTTATGTTTGTTGATTTGTCTAACTGCTGCAGCTGGGAAAACATGTGTGTGTGTGTGTGTGTGTGTGTGTGTGTGTGTGTGTGTGTGTGTGTGTGTGTTTTATTTATCTTTATTTATTTTTTATTTTTGATGTGAGTGAAGGAGACTAAAGGCAAAGCTGTCTGCAACAAGTGTCTCCTCCAAAGTGTGACCGAGAGCCAAATTCAAGGTACGATAGCAGTTAAAGTCAGATTTATGGAGAGAGTTCCAAAGCTTACATGTTGAAAGACTGGGAAAATCGGTTCACTCCGTAAGGGAGGAGGTATACACTGACATAGCTCTGAAGAACACTGATTATTGTAATAGCTGTAGAAGAGTGAAAGGAATGCAACATTGTGGCGTGTACAAATAGATTGTAGGGAATTAGTAAAAGGAAACGAGTTGATGAGACAAAATGCTTTTGGCTCTAGAACCTCCCAACACATGCGAACAATAATAATAATAATAATAATAATAATAATAATAATAATAATAATAATAGCATTAATAATAATAATGCTAAATACATAATAATAAAAGATGGCAGCCTCAATCATGTGAGCTAGGTTCGAACCCTGGACTGAGGCTTCAGGGTTCACACCGCTCCAGAGAGGTCAGCCGCACATCTTATTATCAACAACACAAACTTTCTCCACAAGATTCCTTTATATCGGGTTATCGCTTTTATTAACCCTTTTATTTATTATATATCTTTATTTATTTATTTATTTATGTTTCCACATACTGTAGGTATTTTGATTAGTTATTTGGCCTTTATATTGTCTTTGTCCAAGTGTTGCTTTGTTTAGTTTGCAAGTTTTACATTTTAATTTATTTATTTGTATTTGTATTTTTTTGCGATGTACACGAGAGATACAAAAGACAATGCTGCCTGTAACAAGTGCTCCCCCCCCCCTCTCCCCCAAAGTTGAAAGAGTGATCGGGAGCCAGATCCAAGGTACGTTAGAGTCAAAATGTCTGGACACTCGGAGCTTAAAGCAGTTTTAAGGGGGGTCACCTGTTATTGTTCTCATTATCTCCTTTTCTCTTTTGCTCTGGCTTGTATCCCTTCGGACCCATCATCCAGGTGTCGATTTCTTCCTGGCGAGCGATAGCGAGCCAGCATTGTATGGAGAAATCTGGCTACTCCGGAGACATTTTTCTATCGAAAAATGTACACACTTAGGTTGCTGTCAAAACAAATATATATATATGCTGGCTGGCTACCGCTCGACAGGACTTGACTCCTGGATGGGGGTAAAAGTCTTAAAACAGTAGGCTGAATGGGGCCGAATGGATACAAGCCAAAGAGAGAGGGAGAGAAAGAGAAAACAAGCGAGGTGGGCCCCCTTAAGTCATTGGAAGAGTCAAAGATATATTAAGGGGACATGGGTCGCTTTTCTAGACCCCCTTCTTCCTCATTTTTAGCCCAAATAGTTTTCAGATTTTAAGATGTTTGCCCCATTAGTTTGTCGATTTTAAGACCTTTCGCTCCATTTTTGTTGTCAACATTAACACCTTTCGTGGTATTTAGGTGTCGATTTTTGTCCTGGCAAACGATAGTGACCCTGTAATTTTGGAAGAATCGGCCTACGGCCAGGACATTTATCTACCGAAAAAATTCCACATTTATCTAGAAAGAGGATCTAATGGATGTTTGTTGTAAGTTTGATGGAAGTCTAGGGAGGAAACTAAAAAATAGATGGATATGTAAATTAATAAAATAGATGGATACGTAAATTAATAAAATAGATGGATATGTAAATTAATAAAATAGATGGATATGTAAATAAATAAAATAGATGGATATGTAAATTAATAAAATAGATGGATATGTAAATTAATAAAATAGATGGATATGTAAATTAATAAAATAGATGGATATGTAAATTAATAAAATAGATGGATATGTAAATTAATAAACCCAAATATAACCACTGTCCCCTTAAGGAAGAGAGTTCCGGAGTTTACTGGTTGAGTAGAACAAAGACTGGGAAATTATGTTTACTCTTGGGTTAGAGAGTTGGACAGCATAGGAGTAGGAATGTGTTGAAAGGTGAATGCCACGCTCTTGCCATAAGGGAGGAGGTATCCATCGAGAGAGCTCTGAGGAACACTGATTATTGTAAAAGCGGTAGAAGAGGGAGATAGATGCAACATTGCGGCGTGTAGAGAGAGATTGTAGGGAATTAGTAAGGGGATGGTGGCAGTTTATGTGGAATAATGTATTTATTCATACCGGTATATGTAGACCTCCATCAAGCTTAGAATATCACCCCCTAGACCCCCCTTCAAGATACATGTCTATAGTTTTAGGTAGACAAATGCCGGTTTGTCTTAAAATTACAAGCTCGCTATCGGTCGCCAAGAAAAAATCGACACCTAAATGGCAGGACAGGTGTTAAAATTGACAACGAAATGGGGCGAAAGGTATTAAAATCGCCCAACTAATGTGCCGAACGTCTTAAAATGTCAAAGCTAATTCTCCCTACCAGTAAATGCCTACAGTGTCCGATCGAGGCGCTGAACGCAAGGTTTACCGCGGTGCATTGTGGGAAATGGGCGACATTGCGGAGCTATCCACCCTCCCTCTCCTTCAACAATTCTATAATATATGCAGTTAGCCGAAATTTGTGTAGCTGACTCATACTTTGGTCTATGCATACTGTTGTTTTATATATTTTAAAATCACCCATATTCATAAATAACGTATATTTACAATACAAAGTCCGCAGGTATTTTCCCGCCAATTTTGTTATGATAATTAATCAGCTTATAATTATGTTTGTAGTCATTATCAGCTGCATATGGACTTTCCCTTTATTACTATACTATATAAGCACTTAGTGTAGTCGTATACTGTATAAGAAAAACGTGTAGAATCACACAAAAATAGAGATAAACTGTGCATATCCCAGGTGTTGGGTATAGTGATGTGCATACCCTAGGTGTTGGGTATAGTGATGTGCATATCCCAGGTGTTGGGTATAGTGATGTGCATATCCTAGGTGTTGGGTATAGTGATGTGCATACCCTAGGTGTTGGGTATAGTGATGTGCATATCCCAGGTGTTGGGTATAGTGATGTGCATATCCTAGGTGTTGGGTATAGTGATGTGCATACCCTAGGTGCTGGGTATAGTGATGTTTACAGTCGTAGCTCTGGCGCTAGTTCAGAAGCGTCCACCAGAGGTCTCAAAGGAATTGTTGGTAGGGAGAATTGGGCTAAACATGAGGGAGAAGGGGGTCTAGAAAAACGGCCCATCTCCCCTTAAGAAGTGGTGATAAGTTGATGAGACGAAAGGTTTATTCCCGTTGATGATGTAACTCAAAAGGGGCTAGAACGAATGGGCTGTATAATGTCCACACCTATTCCCTGGCTGACTCTGATTTTGTGCAGTTTAGGAAGGATCTGTGGTAGTAAAATGGGTTAAGTGAGAGTGTGGATCTGTGGTAGTAAAAAGGATTAAGTGAGATAGTTCGAAGCCTGTGAATTGCCGGAGGCATTTTTTAAACTGAATAAAATCGTCTAGTGGTAGCCAGGATATAGTTAAAAGGACGGCCCCGGTACAGAAGGGGTTAACCCCTACAGCCCCAGCGACGTCTGGTATAATTTATTATAGCTATATTTATGCACCTTAGGAAGGACCTATGGTAGTTAAAAAGAGTTGATTGAAATAGTTTGAAGCCTTATAATTACTAGAGATCCTTCCTTGCTTTACATTCTGGTTACCATTAGATGATTTGCTTTACATTCTGGTTACCATTAGATGATTTGCTTTACATTCTGGTTACCATTAGATGATTGGCTTTACATTCTGGTTACCATTAGATGATTTGCTTTACATTCTGGTTACTATTAGATGATTTGCTTTACATTCTGGTTACCATTAGATGATTTGCTTTACATTCTGGTTACCATTAGATGATTGGCTTTACATTCTGGTTACCATTAGATGATTTGCTTTACATTCTGGTTACCATTAGATGATTTGCTTTACATTCTGGTTACCATTAGATGATTGGCTTTACATTCTGGTTACCATTAGATGATTTGCTTTACATTCTGGTTACCATTAGATGATTTGCTTTACATTCTGGTTACCATTAGATGATTTGCTTTAGCTTGTAATCGAACTCTAAGACTCAAATGGGTAAATACGATCTTGATAAAAATCTCTGAATGATAGCCTCAATAAACGGTCAAAGCGCGTCACGGGCCTCAAAGGGTTAAGGGGAGATGAGGGAGTATTTATTTGTTCATTTATGTATCATTTATGTATCATTTATGTATTTTTATTTTTGTTATTTTAAGTTTCCTCCCAAGACCTCCACCAAGCTTAAAAAACACTTCCCAAGACCCTCCTACAAGATAAATTTGTACATTTTTCGATAGAAAAAAAAGTCCACCAATTACAGGCTCGCTATCGCTCGCTATGAAAAATCGACACCTAAATAACACGGAAAGTCTTAATATTGATGAAGAAATGGGGCGAAAAGTCTAAATCTCTCCAAACTAATGGGCGTTCCGAACGTCTTATAATCTGAAAACTAATGGGGTTAAACATGAGGGAGAAGGGGGACCACAAAAACGGTCCATCTCCCCTTAAGGTCAAAGCGCGTCACGGGCCTCAAAGGGTTAAGGGAAGCGCATATAAAAGACCACCCGAGGAAAAGGAATCATGTTGTTGTTGTTGTTGTTGTTGTTTGTGTGTTTATTATATTAAGGGGGTAGTGCTTGTTGTTGTTGTTGTTGTTTGTGTGTTTATTATATTAAGGGGGGTAGTGCTTGTTGTTGTTGTTGTTGTTGTTTGTGTGTTTATTATATTAAGGGGGTAGTGCTTGTTGTTGTTGTTGTTGTTTGTGTGTTTATTATATTAAGGGGGTAGTGCTTGTTGTTGTTGTTTGTGTGTTTATTATATTAAGGGGGTAGTGCTTGTTGTTGTTTGTGTGTTTTTTATATTAAGGGGGTAGTGCTTGTTGTTGTTGTTTGTGTGTTTATTATATTAAGGGGGTAGTGCTTGTTGTTGTTGTTGTTGTTTGTGTGTTTATTATATTAAGGGGGTAGTGCTTGTTGTTGTTGTTGTTGTTGTTTGTGTGTTTATTATATTAAGGGGGTAGTGCTTGTTGTTGTTGTTGTTTGTGTGTTTATTATATTAAGGGGGTAGTGCTTGTTGTTGTTGTTCTTGTTTGTGTGTTTATTATATTAAGGGGGTAGTGCTTGTTGTTGTTGTTGTTGTGTGTGTGTTTATTATATTAAGGGGGTAGTGCTTGTTGTTGTTGTTGTTGTTGTTTGTATGTTTATTATATTAAGGGGGTAGTGCTTGTTGTTGTTGTTGTTGTTGTTTGTGTGTTTATTATATTAAGGGGGTAGTGCTTGTTGTTGTTGTTGTTGTTGTTGTTTGTGTGTTTATTATATTAAGGGGGTAGTGCTTGTTGTTGTTGTTGTTGTTTGTGTGTTATTATATTAAGGGGGTAGTGCTTGTTGTTGTTGTTGTTGGTGTGTTTATTATATTAAGGGGGTAGTGCTTGTTGTTGTTGTTGTTTGTGTGTTTTTTATATTAAGGGGGTAGTGCTTGTTGTTGTTGTTTGTGTGTTTATAATATTAAGGGGTAGTGCTTGTTGTTGTTGTTGTTGTTGTTGTTGTTGTTGTTGTTTGTGTGTTTATTATATTAAGGGGGTAGTGTTTGTTGTTGTTGTTGTTGTTTGTGTGTTTATTATATTAAGGGGTAGTGCTTGTTGTTGTTGTTGTTTGTGTGTTTATTATATTAAGGGGGTACTGCTTGTTGTTGTTGTTGTTTGTGTGTTTATTATATTAAGGGGGTAGTGCTTGTTGTTGTTGTTTGTGTGTGTATTATATTAAGGGGGTAGTGCTTGTTGTTGTTGTTGTTTGTATGTTTATTATATTAAGGGGGTAGTGCTTGTTGTTGTTGTTGTTGTTGTTTGTGTGTTTATTATATTAAGGGGGTAGTGCTTGTTGTTGTTGTTGTTTGTGTGTTTATTATATTAAGGGGGTAGTGCTTGTTGTTGTTGTTGTTGTTGTTGGTGTGTTTATTATATTAAGGGGTAGTGCTGTTGTTGTTGTTTGTGTGTTTATTATATTAAGGGGGTAGTGCTTGTTGTTGTTGTTGTTTGTGTGTTTATTATATTAAGGGGGTAGTGCTTGTTGTTGTTGTTGTTTGTGTGTTTATTATATTAAGGGGGTAGTGCTTGTTGTTGTTGTTTGTGTGTTTATTATATTAAGGGGGTAGTGCTTGTTGTTGTTGTTGTTGTTGTTTGTGTGTTTATTATATTAAGGGGGTAGTGCTTGTTGTTGTTGTTGTTTGTATGTTTATTATATTAAGGGGGTAGTGCTTGTTGTTGTTGTTGTTGTTGTTTGTGTGTTTATTATATTAAGGGGGTAGTGCTTTTTGTTGTTGTTGTTGTTGTTTGTGTGTTTATTATATTAAGGGGTAGTGCTTGTTGTTGTTGTTGTTGTTGTTTGTGTGTTTATTATATTAAGGGGGTAGTGCTTGTTGTTGTTGTTTGTGTGTTTATTATATTAAGGGGGTAGTGCTTGTTGTTGTTGTTTGTGTGTTTATTATATTAAGGGGGTAGTGCTTGTTGTTGTTTGTGTGTTTATTATATTAAGGGGGTAGTGCTTGTTGTTGTTGGTGTGTTTATTATATTAAGGGGGTAGTGCTTGTTGTTGTTGTTTGTGTGTTTATTATATTAAAGGGGTAGTGCTTGTTGTTGTTGTTTGTGTGTTTATTATATTAAGGGGTAGTGCTTGTTGTTGTTGTTTGTGTGTTTATTATATTAAGGGGTAGTGCTTGTTGTTGTTGTTGTTGTTGTTTGTGTGTTTATTATATTAAGGGGGTAGTGCTTGTTGTTGTTGTTGTTGTTGTTGGTGTGTTTATTATATTAAGGGGGTAGTGCTTGTTGTTGTTGTTTGTGTGTTTATTATATTAAGGGGGTAGTGCTTGTTGTTGTTGTTTGTGTGTTTATTATATTAAGGGGGTAGTGCTTGTTGTTGTTGTTTGTGTGTTTATTATATTAAGGGGGTAGTGCTTGTTGTTGTTGTTGTTGTTGTTTGTGTGTTTATTATATTAAGGGGGTAGTGCTTGTTGTTGTTGTTGTTGTTTGTGTGTTTATTATATTAAGGGGGTAGTGCTTGTTGTTGTTGTTGTTGTTGTTGTTGTTTGTGTGTTTATTATATTAAGGGGGTAGTGCTTGTTGTTGTTGTTGTTTGTGTGTTTATTATATTAAGGGGGTAGTGCTTGTTGTTGTTGTTGTTGGTGTTGTTTGTGTGTTTATTATATAAGGGGGTAGTGCTGCTTGTTGTTGTTGTTGTTGTTGTTGTTTGTGTGTTTATTATATTAAGGGGGTAGTGCTTGTTTGTTGTTGTTGTTGTTGTTTATTATATTAAGGGGGTAGTGCTTGTTTTTTGGCCTATATATTTATGTATTAACTTTGTTGGTTAGTTTCCTCCCTAGACCTCCATCAAGGTAAAGAAAACACCCCCTAGACCCCCTTTCAAGATAAGTTTGTAAATGTGTACATCCTCCACAATTACAGGTTCGCTGTCGCTCGCCAGGAACAAAATCGACACCTAAAAGGCACGAAAGGTCTTAATATTGACAAAGAAATAAGGCAACAGGTATTAAAATCGACTAACTAATGGGGCAAACGTCTTACAATTTAAAACAAACTAATGGGGATAAGCATGAGGAAAAAGAGGGACCAGAAAAATGGCCAATCTCCCTTTAATAAAAGCGATAACCCGACTACCCGAGATAAAGGAATCCTGTGGACAAATTTTGTGTTGTTGATAATAAGATGGAGCGGTGTGAACCCTGAAGCCTCAGTCCAGGATTCGAACTACTAGCTCAACAGTAGGCTCATATCATCTTTTGTTATTATTATTTTATTATTATTGTCATTATTATTATCATATATATTATTATTATTATTATTATTATTAGTATTATTATTATTATATTTGTATTACTATCATAACTACGAATACTAATTATTATTTATATGATATTGATGATTATTATTCTAATATTTTTATTATATTTTGTATTAATATTATTGTCACTTGAATGATTATTGTGTTATCTGTCAAAGCGAAGGATGATACAATTAGTGATAGTAATAAACCACAATATCTGAGGTGAAGCCATTGATTTCTGGGGCTGATGAGTGATCGGTGCTTCTGAATGCTTGTGTGCTTGATTTTTGTGGGCGAACTGTTATGTGTTCTTTTCCCGTCACCTGTATATCCTTTCTCGAGTCTCTTGCTGATCCTCCCTACCCCTTGTGGGTGTAAGGGCTGGCTACTACTACATACAACCACAGTGGGGAGAGAGCTTTCTGTTTGCTATCCTTACCTTCCACTTAGTAGCACATTTTGTTATAATTTAGTTCGGACTGCCTAGTAGGGACTGCAGGGTCTTTGCAGTCTGCGTAGCTATGTAACTCAATGTAACTATATAACTCTTAGTGAACTGTACAAAATCGTCTAATAATAGCCGAAGCAAACCGTCAAAATGCGTCATTTTCTTCAAAGGGTTAATTAGCCCTCTGAGGCCTAGAGATCCTTCCTAAGCTGCAACAAATGGTCTAATGGTAACCGGAATATTAGGGTCAAGCTGCGGCCTCAAACACTGAAGGAGTTAACCCTTTCAGTACCGGTCGGTGCTGTCTTATTAACTTTATTATGGCTACTGTTAGACGATTGTATTCAGTTTAAAAACACCCTAGAGCAATTAACAGGCTTGGAACTATCTCACTTAAGGGGGTATGGGTCGTTTTCAGGACCCCTTTCTCCCTCGTGTTTAGCCCCATTACTTAATTTATTAATAGACCAAAAAACCAGCCACTAGCCCCTTAACCCTTTTCACTACCACAGATCCCTCTTAAGCTGCACAAAATCGTGTAATTATGACTGAAATATAATTAAAGATACGTCGCCGGTACAGAAATAGTTAATATATTAATTATTAACCCATTGAGGATTATGATGCCTTGATACAGTTTATTCTGCGGGCTAGCATTAGACGATTTTATGCAGCTTAGGAAGGATCTGCGGGAATTAGTAAAGTGAAGACTATCTCATTAACTCTC
The DNA here is from genome assembly GCA_037953745.1 of Lithodes maja. NCBI lineage: Eukaryota > Metazoa > Arthropoda > Malacostraca > Decapoda > Lithodidae > Lithodes > Lithodes maja. The sequence goes on from JBAKBP010017458.1 coordinate 15,189, forward strand.
TGACTTCCATATACCCTTCCTAATCTGAATAAAATCATATAATAATAGCCAGGAAACAGAGAGGAAATGCGTCATCGTATCTTGAAAGAGTTAAAAATAATAATAATAAATATAATAATAATAATATTAATTTATTATTTCATTATTAATATTATTATTAGTATTATATGAATAATATTAATCATAACCATAATCACAATAACAGCAACAATAATAATAAAAGATGTCGGAGCTATCAGTGAGCTAGTGGTTCGAACCCTGGACTGAGGCTTCAAGGTTCACACCGCTCCACAGGATTCCTTTTCCTCGGGTTGTCTTTTATATTCGCTTCCTTAATGTATATCTTCCGTTTTTCTGGGCCCCCTTCTTCCTCCGGCATATCCCAATTAGTTTTGACATTTTTAGGAGTTTGCCCCATTAGTTTGTCGATTTTAATACCTTTCGCCGCAGTTTGTTGTCAATATTAAGACCTTTCGTGCCCTTTAAGTGTCGATTCGTTTTCCTGGCATCCATTCCAACACATTCACCCTACTGTTTTAAGACGTTTACCCCCATCCAGGTGTCAATATTTTCCTGGCGAGTGGTAGCGAGCCAGCATATATATATATATATATATATATATATATTTATTTTTTGACAGCAAGCTAAATTTGTACATTTTTCGATAGAAAAATGTGTCCAGCGAAACCAGATTTCTCCATACAATGCTGGCTCGCTATCGCTCGCCAGGAAGAAATCAACACATGGATAGGGATAAATGAAGATGGCATAGGATATGTCGAAACGTTTGTTAATAAAGATGCTGTTGGTTGCCGCCCCTGGTTCTCCTTTTCCTCTCTCTCTCTCTCTATATATAATATATATATATATATATATATATATATATATATGCAGAAAGAGAGATAGGCTAAAGATCTTGGCATAAATCACGATGTGAAAAGCAGAGAGAGAGAGAGAGAGAGAGGGGGAGAGAGAGAGGTGAAGAGAGAGAGGTGAACAGGACGCACATTCATAAAACCCGCCACATACCGGAGATGTAGGATATTTTTAACAGCGTGCCCGCCACCGCCGTCCGTCGCTGTTTGTCAAAGTACGCGGCCCTTTACTGTTTTAATTGCTGCATTTTAAATTTGCTCTCTGTACCACCAAATGTAGAAAACAAAAATACGGACAAGATTTTTTTTTTTTTATAGAGAATCGTGCCATTTGGATTAAGGGGAGGTTTTTAGTTTGTTCCTTAGACCTCCATCATGCTTATAATAACACCTCCTAGACCCCCTTTCAAGGTACATTTGTACATTGTTCGGTAGCAAAATGTCGCGTCCGAAGGCTGGTTTCATTTTAATTACGCTATCGTTTGCCAGGAAAAATCGACACCTAAATGGTACAAAAGTTCTTAAAATTGATGGAAATCGGGCGAAAGTACTTAACCCGCCAAATTAATGGGGCGAACGTCTTAGCATCTCAAAAGCAATGGGGCTAAACATGACGGAGAAAGGGGTCCCTCAATTATAAATCTGCCCTTAATGGAAGTTATAAATAGTTCTTCAGTAGAGCAGTTTGAGAAGAGAGTAGATGGTATTGTGCACACTTTGAAGTTAATCCTTACTGTACTGGCAACGTTTCCTTATAATTAATTGGTCAGCTACATTTAGACACACACACACACGAAAATGGTTACACGTTATTCAACACCTCTCACACACACACACACACACACACACACACACACACACGAAAATGGTTACACGTTATTCAACACCTCTCTCTCTCTCTCTCTCTCACACACACACACACGAAAATGGTTACACGTTTTTCAACACCTCTCTCTCACACACACTCACTCACTCACACACACACACACACACACACACACACACACTCACGGTCACGGTGGCCGAGCGCGCTTAGTACTCTGTATTGGGAGCGCTAGCTCTGGTGTCGGGGGTTCAATCCCAGGCGCCGGCAGGGGAAGTTCTCTCAAAAACTTTCCCTGGCCGTGAAGGCAAGATCTGGGCGGATCGTCTCGGGGTACCCACAAAGTCTCCTGCCCACGTCCTACTCCCTTGGGAGTATGTAGGCGCTCTCGTTAGCTGCCAGGATCAGTCTGTTGATCCATTAGGATAAGATCTAGGTTAAGTCTGTGTATTTTCAGCCCCATTGGCTGCCGGCTTGAAATAAACCGATTATTATTATTATTATTACCCCTCTCTCTCTCTCTCACACACACACACACACACACACACACACAGCCCGTAGTAGTAGGTAGAGCTCTCGTCTCACACACGAGGGGTCGGGGGTGCAATCCCCGGCCGGGCGGAGACAAATTGGGCTTGTCTCCTTTCATGTGTTAGCCTCAGTTCACCTAGCTGTAAATAGGTACCTGGAATAAGTGGACGACGTTGTGACGTCCCATCTGGGGTTGGCAAAAATGGTACAAGGCGAGATGGGTATCATATGGTTCACCTAAGCTGATGGCTACCTAAGCCTTCGGGCGAGACGGTACCGTCTATAGTGAGAATGGTACCATACAGATCCACCCTAAGCCTTCGTTTCCGATGTCGCCAATTGGCTAAATACAGACTACACACACATCCACAGCCATTCCAACAGTACATAAAACACTTAACATGCATTTCACGCAATACATTCCCAGTTAAGGAGGTGCGATAATAATGAGCTTAGCTCGCATTGCGTGGATTCCCCTTGACGAACAAGTAACTGAGTAACTGAGTAACACACGAAAATGGTTACTCGTTTTTCAACACCTCTCTCTCTCTCTCACACACACACACACACACACACACACACGAAAATGGTTACACGTTATTCAACACCTCTCTCTCTCTCTCTCTCACACACACACGAAAATGGTTACACGTTTTTCAACACCTCTCTCTCTCATTTTTTTTTTTTTTTTTTTTTTTTTATATTAAGGTGACAGTTACAAAGTGGTGTACAATCTATCTTATTCTAGTTACATTGTAGTTTATCTTATTGTACCAGTACCTCCCTACAATCAACCTAGTTGTTCCCCAATTCGTCCCTCCGCCACGGCCATTTCAAAGTCCAAGTCTCTCACTCTTGTTCTCTGTAGCGGGGAGGACTTTGTACCCCTTAGACATAGGAGTGCAGACCTGAGAAGAGAGAAAGAGAGCCGGCATCTCATCCAAGTTATGACTTGGCTTCTATGCTGGCGCTTTTTCTCCGATAATTGTTCAGCTAATCTGGCATAGAAGACACTTGCAGAAGGTCCCATACCTCCCGACGATGAGAAGACCGGAGGAGTAAAGCTTCCTTGATCCCTGTTCAAAATTCTTTCTTCATAAGCGCGTTTTTTCTCACTTTCGTTTCTCAAGTATGCTGCCTTGTGTCCTCGCTCACGATATGTTTGTGCTCTTGGGTAGAAGATTCTGATGTCGAAAAAATCCCGTTGTCCCCTCGTCCAAAAACCTCGAGCACTTACGTCCACTCTTGCTTCATTTGAAGTATTTGCAGTATTGTGGGCCAAGCGCTGTCCGTCCATAGGCAGAAGTTCCGGTTCGATTCTGACATCATGGCACACCTCGTCCAGCATTTGTGCAGTGATGTCTCGTACTTCATCATGCCGGATACAGATGAATCCTCCTTTCTTACAGGTCATACAGTGGTCTGGGTTGTTTATTTCACCGCATGCACATTTCAGCGGCAGGTTCGAAACTGGCCACCCATACCTCAAGGCTACGGCATCATTGAATTCTTGTTTATTTAAGCTGAAGCCTTTCTCCTTTATTGGTAATGATGTGAGCCAATTTGAAGCCCCCGTGTCTTGTGCCATCTCAACTCTCATTTTCAGTTCTTCCCTACATCTGGTCTTAATTTGTTCTAGGCTATGTTTCTGTCTCTCTTCTCTGCTCTTTGTAATTTCCTGTCTTGCATTTCGTTGTTCCTCTTCGTCCACCTCACCATTTTCATTTTGCTCCCGTATTTTTTCTGTCAGAGACGTAGTAAGTTTAAGGGAATTTTGGTACTCATATGGTGCCGCCTCCAGTGGGTTTATGATCCCCATACCTCCGAACCTTGGCGGAAGAGCTAATAGATCTCTTAGCTCTTGCGTGACGCCTTCCATCTCTGTTAAGGCCGGTATGAATGTTCCTCTGATTGCTTCTTCCAGCGATTGGAGCATCTGTCTAATGCCAGGCACTGTTCTCATAAGAAAGGTCCATCTGTGCTTAACACCATATGTGAAGGCAGTATATGCAGCATGTGGTTCAGATTTCGCAATGTCTGCCAGGGTTTTCACTTCCTTTACCCACTCCGCTACCTTTTTTCGCACAGTCTTTCTTGCATTCTTCTGTGCCTATTACTGTTCCCAAATGGCGTTGACCCTCCTTTGTAATCTTCACTCCTGTCCCATCAAAAGTCCGCACCGCTTCTTCATACTTGTTTTCTTTCACTATTAGTACAGATTTACTAGCATTCGGATGGTACCCAATGACTTCGCCTACCGATTGTACTCTCCGCCACCATTCTTTGAGATCCCCTATTTTTCCTGCACCTGTGAGGTCATCTGCATACGCCACTTGTTTCACTCGGGTTACCTCATGTTTTATTTTCTGCTGCAGAATTGATAGTGCCAGTGCGTACATTGCCATTGCCACTGGATCTCCTTGCGTTGTTCCTTCATTTGATTTGAGAATTTTCATTTCTTCCTTCTTTGTGCTTCCAACTATATACAGGTTAGCTGGCTCCTTATAAATATTTTCTATGTACTTTGCGATGCTCGGGCATTTGATCTTGATGTTGTGAATAGCTGCCTCCCTATTAATGGTGTTAAAGGTATTTGTTGCATCCACTAGCAGTACCGCTTCACAATCTTCCTCATGATACACCTTCCCCATTGCATGTATTGCTGCTCTCTCTCTCTCACACACACACACACACACACGAAAATGGTTACACGTTATTCAACACCTCTCTCTCTCTCTCTCTCTCACACACACACACGAAAATGGTTACACGTTTTTCAACACCTCTCTCTCTCTCTCACACACACACACACACACACACACACACAAATGGTTACACGTTATTCAACACCTCTCTCACACACACACACACACACGAAAATGGTTACACGTTTTTCAACACCTCTCTCTCTCTCTCACACACCTGTGGTTCCTGTGGTTATAGTTGAGGGCTGTCAGTTAGCGCCCCGTGGTCCACGCCGTTGCGGCGCCGCCACTGTACATCCCATCTACCCTCCTCTGTGCCAGCTGGTCAAGAATGCTGTTGCTGGCAGCACGGAGGTAGTAGTGGGGTAGGATTGGTTGGTCTGGCAGTGATGACAGGAAATCATCCAAGTCCTTTTTGAATTTTTCAACGGTTGGGTAGTTTTGGTTTCTTATTTCTTTTGGCAGTGCATTGTAGAGCTTCGGACCCCGTGTAGTGAAGGCATTTTCTTTAAGTGCCTTAACTCTTGTCAGTGCTCTTGAGTTAATTGACCTGATAATACACATACGGCCCAGTCGTTGGTTTTCTTTTATCTCTATCAACTCCTTTTCTTCCTATCCCAGCAGGTTTGGGGCTAAGTTGTTGAGAATTTTCCAGGTATAAATGATCAAGTATCTTTCTCGGTGTCGTTCTAGAGAGTACAAGTTTAGAGACTTAAGTCTTTGCCAGTAGTCTTCCTCCTTCACAGACACTATTTTACTAGTGAAGGAGCGCTGGATGCCTTCCAATGCTAGTTTCTCTCGTGACTTCCAGGGATTCCATAACTGGCAACAATATTCCAAGAGTGGTATTACCAAGGCCTTATACAGGGTTAACATAGGTCCGCTTTCACGAGTACCAAAAGTACGCAATACCCAGCCAACCTGGGCTCGTGTCTTTTGTACTACTGTTAGGATATGGGTAGTGAAGGTGGCATCATCACTGATTGTTACCCCTAGGTCTAGCACTTTGTTGTTGCACTTTATTCTTTGGCCATCATGTGCCGAATAGTGGACTTCTTCTATTTTGTTTGTACCATATCTAACCAGTTCAACTTTGTTATTATTGAGAGACATATTATTTGTTTCGGCCCATGTATATAGCTTGGTAAGGTCAGATTTTAATTTGTCCACATCTTCCATTGATTTTGTTTCTTTCATTACTCTGGTATCATCGGCAAAAGACGAGACTTTTGAGTAGAGTGTACCTTGGTCAATGTCGGATATGAGTATGAGGAACAGCAGTGGCCCCAGTACAGAACCTTGAGGGACACCACTGTAGACATTTGAGTCATGGGAAATGACACCACCCACAGCAACACATTGCTTTCTCTCGTTCAGGAAGTTATGGATCCATACTCCAAGGCGACCTACTATTCCTAGATTGCGGACTTTATGTAATAGGATTCCGTGGTCCACCTTGTTGAAGGCCTTACTGAAGTCCAAGTAGATTACATCGATGTTGCTGCCATTCTCTAGTGTACTAACAATTTTTTCATGATGGGCAAGGAGCTGGGACAAGCATGATCTACCTTGTCGAAATCCGTGTTGGCTATCATTCATTTTATTGTTTTGTTCAAGGTAGTTTGTAATATTCTTGACAATAATTTTCTCAAAAGTTTTAATGATATGGGATGTGAGGGCAATAGGTCGGTAGTTTTCGGCTTTGCCTCTTGACCCGCCTTTGAATACGGGAGTTACCTTAGCTCTCTTCAGTAATCCAGGAACAATCCCGGAATCCAGTGAAGATCTGTATAGGATTTTGAGAGGTACACATAACTTTTCTGCACATTTCTTCAGTAGTATGGCCGGAAAACCATCAGGGCCAGCAGCAGCATTGGTGGAAATTTCTTTAACTGCTTCTATTATATCATTCTCAGTAAAAGCTATATCTTCTATTGATGGGTCCTTGATCTTGTTGGAGAAAAAGTTGTTGGGTTCTGTGATGATCTTATCTTTAACCCTTTCACGTTTTTATGACGCAGAAGTTGCCAGATTAGCAATAATAAATATAGTTCTCTCACTCTTATAATTACCTCTCCAAAATTCGTTTTCTGTCCACAGCTAACTCAAAGACAACTGCAGAGGTTGAAATAACTAAACTAAAGGTTTCTAAATACCCCTGATGGTAACAAAGGCTTTAAAGTATCCCTAATAGGCTCAAAATTGCGTCAAAAACGTGAGAGGGTTAAAAAGAGTACTGAAAACACTCGTACTGTTTACAAAGAGCTTCACAAACTTCTGTTGGGTCTTCAATCATTTTACCGTGCTCACTTGTTAAAGGGCCAACAGCGGCCTTAATTGTTGATCGGTTACTTGCATATTTGAAGAAGTATTTAGGGTTTGACTTGATTGCAGATACTGCCTGTTCTTCTCTCAGCTTCATTTCTTTTTCAATAGAGGTTTTCAACTGCTCTTCTAGCGTCAAGAATTTCCGCTGCATCAAAGTATGGTTGTGGTCGTTGGTAGAATGGGCAATTTTTACTCGTAGTCTTCTTCGTTTTCTCATTATTATCCTTCGATCACGGGGAATTTTCTTAGTGGTTGAGGGTTGTTTTTTAATAGGGGTGTATTTTTCACAAATCGCTAAGCAATGTTTCAGCAGTAAGTCATATTGGTTATTGGGGTCTGTATCTGTCAACAATTTCTCCCAACATAATTCACCCAATTCTCTATCAATATTCTCCCAGCATGTATTAGTACTGAACAAATTTAGTTCATTTAAACTTAGGTTTCTTTGGGGTGGTATCATTGCTTTGTTGTGTTCTAAAGATTTTATGTTGGTAGTCATTACAATTATATTGTGGTTTGATATAGTAGTTGGGTCTACAGTGTACTCGTGGACAAGCTCTTCGTTATTAGTGAAGAATAGGTCTAGGATATTTTTGCCACGTGTAGGGACTCGGATATACTGGTTCATGCAGTAGTTCTCTGCTAGGTCAAGGAGGGCAGCTGCTTGTAATTGTGCATCTGTAGATCCTCCTTGTACCACTTCAGTTTCCCAGTCAATTATTGGTAAGTTGAAATCACCCGTTAGGATGATATTTGGTAAGGGAGCTGACATCTCATTTATTTTGTCTTTAATCAGTGTCAGGATTGGGATAAAATTGTTCTGGGTACAGTCGGGAGGGCGATAGATGACAATAAACATCAGATTTATGTGTTCAATGTTGAGCATTTATTTTGTACCTCAGAAACTGAGTTTGAGAATGAAAGTATCACTATGGTGTCCAGGGAGATTGTGTCTTTGAGATAGGTGATAATTCCTCCTTTCTTTCTTCTATTTGCTCTATCAGTTCTGAACGATGTATAGTTGTTTATTTTAACCTCGGCATCTTTAATATTTTCAGAGAGATGTGATTCGGTAAGTGCAACAATAAGGGCTTCCTCTTCAGATGCTAATTCAGAAATTATTTCAAGCTTTGCTTTGAACTTGCGTGGGATTAGCCCCTCAATGTTGCATGAAATTGTTTTGTTTAATATGGAAACATATGATCTGGTGAGAGGACTCCTTGAGGATGGCCTATCGGCACACGGGATGGATGCCAATTGATGCTTTGGTCTTGTTGCCATGCTTTTATCTTGAGGATATGGTTCATTTGCATTTGAAGAATTTGCACTTGCACACACACACACACACACACACATACACACACACACACACACACACACACACACACCACCCACCCATACACACACACACACACACACCTACACACACACACAGCCCGTAGCCTAGTAGGTAGAGCTCTCGTCTCACACACGAGGGGTCGGGGGTTCAATCCCCGGCCGGGCGGAGACAAATTGGGCTTGTCTCCTTTCATGTGTTAGCCTCAGTTCACCTAGCTGTAAATAGGTACCTGGAATAAGTGGACGACGTTGTGACGTCCCATCTGGGGTTGGCAAAAATGGTACAAGGCGAGATGGGTATCATATGGTTCACCTAAGCTGATGGCTACCTAAGCCTTCGGGCGAGACGGTACCGTCTATAGTGAGAATGGTACCATACAGATCCACCCTAAGCCTTCGTTTCCGATGTCGCCAATTGGCTAAAAATACAGACTACACACACATCCACAGCCATTCCAACGATACATATAACACCTACACATATAGGAGGCGGGAAATAATGAGCATGCTCACTCCCGCAATACAACTAGAGTAAGTACAACTAGAGTAAGTACACACACACACACACACACACACCTACACACACACACACACACACACACACACACACACAGCCCGTAGCCTAGTAGGTAGAGCTCTCGTCTCACACACGAGGGGTCGGGGGTTCAATCCCCCGGCCGGGCGGAGACAAATTGGGCTTGTCTCCTTTCATGTGTTAGCCTCAGTTCACCTAGCTGTAAATAGGTACCTGGAATAAGTGGACGACGTTGTGACGTCCCATCTGGGGTTGGCAAAAATGGTACAAGGCGAGATGGGTATCATATGGTTCACCTAAGCTGATGGCTACCTAAGCCTTCGGGCGAGATGGTACCGTCTATAGTGAGAATGGTACCATACAGATCCACCCGCAGCCTTCGTTTCCGATGTCGCCAATTGGCTAAAAATACAGACTACACACACATCCACAGCCATTCCAACGATACATATAACCTACACATATAGGAGGCGGGAAATAACGAGCATGCTCACTCCCGCAATACAACTAGAGTAAGTACACACACACACACACACACACACACACACACTTACCATCATCATAACTCCTCTCATGTCACCACAAATCACCACCACACCATAACATTCCACGTCTCACCAGCCATCTCACTTTGGCTGCGTCACCACACATCCCTTCATCACCATTATTTATCATCATCACTATTCTTACCATCATAAGTTTCATCATCACTTTTAACCATCATCATCATTTTGCGTCCCTTTCATCATTAGTTGTGGTGCCTTTTATCAATTAATTGATTAAAGATAGTGTTTTATGCTCTCTCTCTCTCTCTCTCTCTCTCTCTCTCTCTCTCTCAGACACACACCAAAAAATTAGCGGTCAGATTATTCCTTTTACCCTCATGAATAATTGTAAGACCTGTTCCTCCTATATTGCAGGCTCGCTATCTCTTGCCAGGAAAAAAGATCAACAGCACGAAAGGTCTTAGATAATATCACATGATCGTGGCAAATCGTTCTACCAACTGTTACAATTTGCCTTTTGGGGGTTTGAGGAATATCCCTTTGACTTCAACTCATCTCTCCATAACTTAACAAACACGTCTAATGGTAGCCAGAACAGCGTTAATAGGTCGGTAGTATTCTAAAAGGGTTAAGGGGAAGGGTTTGTTTGTTTCTGGACCCCCTTCTCCCTCATGTTTAGCATCATTAGTTTTGACATTTTGAGACATTCATTTGTATGACGATATTGAGACCTTCCGCCACAATTGTTTGCCATTATTAATACCTTTCGTGCCAATATCAAAACTAATGGGGCTAAACAAGAGGGAGATGAGGGTTCAGAAAAAAAAAACTTAAGTGAAATTTCTCCTTAAACCTCCCCTTAAAGGTAGCATTTGGGGCTATGCAATTAATTTTCTCTCCCTTCCTCTCACTCTTATAATTGCTCACTCACACTTCCCAGATCTCACACTCTCTTTCACACTCATTACTGCTCTCTCTCTCTCTCTCTCTCTCTCTCTCTCTCTCTCTCTCTCTCTCTCTCTCAGCCCTTGCAAAACATCATACACATTCGCAAACGTACGGGATTACACACACACACACACACACACACACACACACACACACACACACAGCCCGTAGCCTAGTAGGTAGCACTCTCGTCTCACACACGAGGGGTCGGGGGTTCAATCCCCCGGCCGGGCGGAGACAAATTGGGCTTGTCTCCTTTCATGTGTTAGCCTCAGTTCACCTAGCTGTAAATAGGTACCTGGAATAAGTGGACGACGTTGTGACGTCCCATCTGGGGTTGGCAAAAATGGTACAAGGCGAGATGAGTATCATATGGTTCACCAAAGCTGATGGCTACCTAAGCCTTCGGGCGAGACGGTACCGTCTATAGTGAGAATGGTACCATACAGATCCACCCTAAGCCTTCGTTTCCGATGTCGCCAATTGGCTAAAAATACAGACTACACACACATCCACAGCCATTCCAACGATACATATAACACCTACACATATAGGAGGCGGGAAATAACGAGCATGCTCACTCCCGCAATACAACTAGAGTAAGTACACACACACACACAGACAGACACACACACACAGACACACACACACACACACACACACACACACACACACACACACGAGCTTACACGCAAATATAAAACCCCTCACCCACTCCAACCCTCAAAAGACTCCTTCAACATGAAAAAGAGCAAGGCTAAAAAAAAAAAAAAAAAATCAACACCACTCATTAAAATAAAAACACACACACATACACACACCTGAGGCGAAAGAGAAGAGCCCTGCACAATTTGAAAACGAAAACAAATAAATACTGAAATACTGTGGGGTAAAATAGCAGGCTGTGAACTTAGTATTTTGCGTATTTTCGTAATCCGTACCACCTGGTTTTAAATATATTGCGTAATGAAGGGAGATAAATGCGGAGTGCTACGGAACACATAAAGGGAGATCTTTTATATATTTATTTCATTATTTATATATTCATTTTTATATATTATTTGTTTTTTGTTTTGCGTTTCCTCCATAGACTTCCATCAAGCTTGAACTAATACCTCTAAGACCCCCTTTCGAGATAAATGAGTAAATTTTTGGTAGAAAAAGACCCCGAATCCTACAAAATACAATCACCAAACTAATGTAGCAAATGTTGACTTAAAATTTCCAAAACTAATTGGGCTAAACATGAGTGAGATAGTGCATGATAATGTGGTAATCCCGACATTGACGTACGGGAGTTGAGCATGGACGTAATCCAAGAATGAGAGGGGGAAATGAGTTACTTGAAAAGTGCGTGTGGAGTTACATGGAGAGATAGACAGACGAATCAGGAAGTATGAGAGCGGTGTGATGTGGATGTGTTGGACACCTTGAGATGGTTCGGTCATGTGGGATGTATGGAGAGTGAAAGAATGACGTAGTAGGCATGAAACATACGGTATTGCTTTCAGTCCTGTCCTGTGTGTGTGTGTATGTGTGTGTGCGCGCGTGTGTTCACAAAATTACCTCGAACACGAATAAATGGATTTAGATGAGACTTGGTCAGTCCCTTTATTTCGTACCCATTACACTTCTTCAACACTGTGATAACCCTGCCAACACTGTGATCTTGTCAGTGTGTTCCAACCTCAACACACTTATGCAACGCTGTCATCTTGTCAGTGTGTTCCAAACTCAACACAATAACACACTTCTGCAACACTGTGATAACCCTGCCAACACTGTGATAACCCTGCCAACACTGTGATCTTGTCAGTGTGTTCCAACCTCAACACACTTATGCAACACTGTCATCTTGTCAGTGTGTTCCAAACTCAACACAATAACACACTTCTGCAATACACTTCCGCAACACACTTCAGCAACACTGTGATCTTGTCAGTGTGTGGTGTGTGCCAAACCTCAGCACACTAATAAACTGATGCTCCCAAGTTCCATCCCGCCTAATTGCTTCCGCCTGGCAACCTCCTCCTGTGACCCAATCATCCACCTTATTAAGAGAGAGGTGTAGATGCTTTTGATGGACCCCCTTCTCCCTCGTGTTTAGCCCCAGTAGTTTTGAGATTTTAAGACGTTCACCCCATTAGTTTTGAAATAATTGTAAGACTTTCACCCCATTAGTTTCTAGAATTTATGACCTGTCGTCCCATGTTTTTATTAATATCAAGACCTGTTGTGGTAATTAGGTGTGAATTTTTTCGTGGCGAACGATAGCGAGACTAATTTTGGAGCTTTGGCCTGAACATTTTCCTACCGAAAAATGTATAAATGTATTTATTGGGGGTATTTTTCAAGCTTGGTGGAGATCTAGGGGGTATTTTTTTAAGTTCGGTGGAGGTTTTGGGAGGAAACTAAATGAATAATAACAATAAATATACCAATAAGTACATATCTCCCCTTATAAATTAGGAAAGAGGTTAGCCATAATTATATGCTGGATAATTCACCCAGACACATCTTGGGCTATTGTGTTCTGACCAAGTTTGTAAATACGAGACAAATGATCAAACTTCACACAATTTATCAATGTGTGTGTGATTAAATCGCTCCCACCGTATATTTAAGCAGATGTACAAGTAATTCAATAAGACTAATTGTGATTGTTTGCGTGTTTTGATAAAGTTTTGCGATATAAGCACATTATCGAAGTGCAAAACATTGTCGAGTATGTTTATGATAAAGCTTTATGTTCGTGCATGCAAATATAGGCTACAGTATATATATATATATATATATATATATATATATATATATATATATATATATATATATATATCACTCTTTCAACTATGGGGGAGGCACTCGCTATAGGCAGTAATGTCTGTTGCCTCCCTCAATCACATAGGAAAAAAAAAATATATATATATATATAGAGAGAGAGAGACAGAGACAGAGAGAGAGAGAGAGAGAGAGAGACAGAGACAGAGAGAGAGAGAGAAGGGGGTCCAGTAAAATATAAAACTTTCCCCTATGTTCAGTCTCTCTGCTTTAAACAACTGCTACCATTAAAGAGTCGCGCACATTTTCGGCATATTTTTGTTTTCTCCATTATTGGCTTCATATACTGGAAAACAGGTATGGTTTTATATTGTATTTTGTATTTTATTCATTTTTATATTATTTTGTGTTTCTATTTGGAGGGAAAATATGTGCGGGACGTGAATGAAATGTGGGGATATAAGAGGGCGTTATGGCAGTGTATTATGGTTATCAATAGATGATATAAGAGGGCCTTATGGCAGTGTATTATGGTTATCAATAGATGATATAAGAGGGCGTTATGGCAGTGTATTATGGTTATCAATAGATGATATAAGAGGGCGTTATGGCAGTGTATTATGGTTATCAATAGATGATATAAGAGGGCGTTATGGCAGTGTATTATGGTTATCAATAGATGATATAAGAGGGCGTTATGGCAGTGTATTATGGTTATCAATAGATGATATAAGAGGGCCTTATGGCAGTGTATTATGGTTATCAATAGATGATATAAGAGGGCGTTATGGCAGTGTATTATGGTTATCAATGATGATATAAGAGGGCGTTATGGCAGTGTATTATGGTTATCAATAGATGATATAAGAGGGCGTTATGGCAGTGTATTATGGTTATCAATAGATGATATAAGAGGGCGTTATGGCAGTGTATTATGGTTATCAATAGATGATATAAGAGGGCGTTATGGCAGTGTATTATGGTTATCAATAGATGATATAAGAGGGCGTTATGGCAGTGTATTATGGTTATCAATAGATGATATAAGAGGGCGTTATGGCAGTGTATTATGGTTATCAATAGATGATATAAGAGGGCGTTATGGCAGTGTATTATGGTTATCAATAGATGATATAAGAGGGCGTTATGGCAGTGTATTATGGTTATCAATAGATGATATAAGAGGGCGTTATGGCAGTGTATTATGGTTATCAATAGATGATATAAGAGGGCGTTATGGCAGTGTATTATGGTTATCAATAGATGATATAAGAGGGCGTTATGGCAGTGTATTATGGTTATCAATAGATGATATAAGAGGGCGTTATGGCAGTGTATTATGGTTATCAATAGATGATATAAGAGGGCGTTATGGCAGTGTATTATGGTTATCAATAGATGATATAAGAGGGCGTTATGGCAGTGTATTATGGTTATCAATAGATGATATAAGAGGGCGTTATGGCAGTGTATTATGGTTATCAATAGATGATATAGGAGGGCGTTATGGCAGTGTATTATGGTTATCAATAGATGATATAAGAGGGCGTTATGGCAGTGTATTATGGTTATCAATAGATGATATAAGAGGGCGTTATGGCAGTGTATTATGGTTATCAATAGATGATATAAGAGGGCGTTATGGCAGTGTATTATGGTTATCAATAGATGATATAGGAGGGCGTTATGGCAGTGTATTATGGTTATCAATAGATGATATAAGAGGGCGTTATGGCAGTGTATTATGGTTATCAATAGATGATATAAGAGGGCGTTATGGCAGTGTATTATGGTTATCAATAGATGATATAAGAGGGCGTTATGGCAGTGTATTATGGTTATCAATAGATGATATAAGAGGGCGTTATGGCAGTGTATTATGGTTATCAATAGATGATATAGGAGGGCGTTATGGCAGTGTATTATGGTTATCAATAGATGATATAAGAGGGCGTTATGGCAGTGTATTATGGTTATCAATAGATGATATAAGAGGGCGTTATGGCAGTGTATTATGGTTATCAATAGATGATATAAGAGGGCGTTATGGCAGTGTATTATGGTTATCAATAGATGATATAGGAGGGCGTTATGGCAGTGTATTATGGTTATCAATAGATGATATAGGAGGGCGTTATGGCAGTGTATTATGGTTATCAATAGATGATATAAGAGGGCGTTATGGCAGTGTATTATGGTTATCAATAGATGATATAAGAGGGCGTTATGGCAGTGTATTATGGTTATCAATAGATGATATAGGAGGGCGTTATGGCAGTGTATTATGGTTATCAATAAATGATATAAGAGGGCGTTATGGCAGTGTATTATGGTTATCAATAGATGATATAAGAGGGCGTTATGGCAGTGTATTATGGTTATCAATAGATGATATAAGAGGGCGTTATGGCAGTGTATTATGGTTATCAATAGATGATATAAGAGGGCGTTATGGCAGTGTATTATGGTTATCAATAGATGATATAAGAGGGCGTTATGGCAGTGTATTATGGTTATCAATAGATGATATAAGAGGGCGTTATGGCAGTGTATTATGGTTATCAATAGATGATATAAGAGG
Source organism: Lithodes maja (assembly GCA_037953745.1). NCBI lineage: Eukaryota > Metazoa > Arthropoda > Malacostraca > Decapoda > Lithodidae > Lithodes > Lithodes maja. The sequence goes on from JBAKBP010017458.1 coordinate 31,137, forward strand.
GCGTTATGGCAGTGTATTATGGTTATCAATAGATGATATAAGAGGGCATTATGGCAGTGTATTATGGTTATCAATAGATGATATAAGAGGGCGTTATGGCAGTGTATTTTGGTTATCAATTGATGATATAAGAGGGCGTTATGGCAGTGTATTATGGTTATCAATAGATGATATAGGAGGGCGTTATGGCAGTGTATTATGGTTATCAATAGATGATATAAGAGGGCGTTATGGCAGTGTATTATGGTTATCAATAGATGATATAAGAGGGCGTTATGGCAGTGTATTATGGTTATCAATAGATTATATAAGAGGGCGTTATGGCAGTGTATTTTGGTTATCAATAGATGATATAAGAGGGCGTTATGGCAGTATTATGGTTATCAATAGATGATATAAGAGGGCATTATGGCAGTGTATTATGGTTATCAATAGATGATATAAGAGGGCGTTATGGCAGTGTATTATGGTTATCAATAGATGATATAAGAGGGCGTTATGGCAGTGTATTATGGTTATCAATATATGATATAAGAGGGCGTTATGGCAGTGTATTATGGTTATCAATAGATGATATAAGAGGGCGTTATGGCAGTGTATTATGGTTATCAATAGATGATATAAGAGGGCATTATGGCAGTGTATTATGGTTATCAATAGATGATATAAGAGGGCATTATGGCAGTGTATTATGGTTATCAATAGATGATATAAGAGGGCGTTATGGCAGTGTATTATGGTTATCAATAGATGATATAAGAGGGCGTTATGGCAGTGTATTATGGTTATCAATAGATGATATAAGAGGGCGTTATGGCAGTGTATTATGGTTATCAATAGATGATATAAGAGGGCGTTATGGCAGTGTATTATGGTTATCAATAGATGATATAAGAGGGCGTTATGGCAGTTTATTATGGTTATCAATAGATGATATAAGAGGGCGTTTTGGCAGTGTATTATGGTTATCAATAGATGATATAGGAGGGCGTTATAGCAGTGTATTATGGTTATCAATAGATGATATAAGAGGTCGTTATGGCAGTGTATTATGGTTATCAATAGATGATATAAGAGGGCGTTATGGCAGTGTATTATGGTTATCAATAGATGATATAAGAGGGCGTTATGCCAGTGTATTATGGTTATCAATAGATGATATAAGAGGGCATTATGGCAGTGTATTATGGTTATCAATAGATGATATAAGAGAGCGTTATGACAGTGTATTATGGTTATCAATAGATGATATAAGAGGGCGTTATGACAGTGCATTATGGTTATCAATAGATGATATAAGAGGGTGTTATAGCAGTGTATTATGGTTATCAATAGATGATATAAGAGGGCGTTATGACAGTGTATTATGGTTATCAATAGATGATATAAGAGGGCGTTATGGCAGTGTATTATGGTTATCAATAGATGATATAAGAGGGCGTTATGGCAGTGTATTATGGTTATCAATAGATGATATAAGAGGGCGTTATAGCAGTGTATTATGGTTATCAATAGATGATATAAGAGGGCGTTATGGCAGTGTATTATGGTTATCAATAGATGATATAAGAGGGCGTTATGGCATTGTATTATGGTTATCAATAGATGATATAAGAGGGCGTTATGACAGTGTATTATGGTTATCAATAGATGATATAAGAGGGCATTATGGCAGTGTATTATGGTTATCAATAGATGATTTTATACAGCTTGGGACTGACCTGTGGCCGTATGCATTACGTGGAATTACATAGATACACATACCACACACACTCTGCGGTTCTTAATAGACAGTCCTGGCCTTCAATATATGTGCACTGTTCTTGTTGTTGTTGCTGTTAAAATGCGACATAATCCTGATATTCTTAAGCTTTATGTATACATGTAACACTTCCATAGACACTTTCTAATCTGACTAAAAATTGTCTAATAATAGCCAGAATGAAGTGTATAAAGCTGGTCATAATCCTCAAGGGGTTAACGCGTTGTTCTCACGCTCCTATGCACACGAGCAGTTTTTCCAACAACATTCTTCGACAAGTCTCCTCCGTCAATTTCTGTCTTGATAGCGTAATGCCTAAGTGCGCGGAATTTCGATGTGAGTATCCTAGGTTCGAATCCTCTGAGTGCCACATGGATGTTTTGATTTCATTAATTGAGTTTAGAAGTAGAGTTGGTTGAGAAGCAGAGTTGGTTGGTGATAAAATATAATAATATATTACAAATTTCAGCCACCTAAAACGATCCACTTTAAGGTTAATAGGTAAACTCAAGACCAGCATAACGTTACCAAACAACTAGACACTAACGTTACTTAATATATACGGCACAACGTTTAAGCGGAGATTTCCACTAGAGGGATTTTTTTCTGGACCCCTTTCTCCCTCATGTTTAGCCCCATTGCTTTTGAGATTTTCAGACGTTCGCCCCACTATAGTTTGGCGATTTTAAGAACTTTCGCCACATTTCTGTCAATTTTAAGACCCTTCGTGCCATTTAGGTGTCGATTTTTTTCTGGCGAGCGATAGCGAGCCTGTAATTTATGAGAAACCGACCTTTGGCCGGGACATTTATCTTGATAGGGGGTCTAGGGGGTGTAATTTTAAGCTTGATGGAGGTCTAGGGAACAAACTAAAAACCTTCCCTTAAATGTACTCGCTATGGGTCTTAAATGTTTGTGGAAATATACACGGGAAAAATATCCTGCCGCACTTAAGTTATTATGGTAGTGGGAGAGAGAGAGAGAGAGAGAGAGAGAGAGAGAGAGAGAGAGAGAGAGAGAGAGAGAGAGAGAGATAGAGAGAGAGAGAGAGAGGTGGGGGTGGGAGAAAAGTGTGTGCTTGTTTTTATGTGAGTGTATGAGGGTGAAAATGAAACTGTGTAAATGCGAGTGTGTGTGTATGTGAGTGTGTGATAGTATTGTTAGTGTGAAACTGAAATCATCAAATATAAAAAGGTTGAACTGAAGAGAACGAGAGTGTGTCAGAGAGATAATCTAAAGAAAAGAGAGCGAGAGAGAGAGAGAGAGAGAGAGAGAGTCAGAGATAATCTAAAGAAAAAATAGAGCGAGATAGAGAGAGAGAGAGGTTGTGTATGTCTGCTTGAAATTTATCGGGTTTTCTGAGCGTTGCCTTTATGTGCCGAAGTCGAATGCCCAGGGAATGTGGAGATGAAGGTGGAGGGTGGTGGAGGAGAGGTGGTGGTGGAGAGATGAAGGTGGAGGGTGGTGAAGGAGAGGTGGAGGTGGAGGGTGGTGAAGGAGAGGTGAAGGTGGAGAGATGAAGGTGGAGGATGGTGAAGGAGAGATGATGGTGGAGGGTGGTGGTGGAGAGATGAAGGTGGAGGGTGGTGAAGGAGAGATGATGGTGGAGGGTGGTGGAGGAGAGGTGGTGGTGGAGAGATGAAGGTGGAGGGTGGTGGTGGAGATGAAGATGGAGGGTGGTGGGTGGTGGTGGAGAGATGAAGGTGGAGGGTGGTGGTGGAGAGATGAAGATAAAGAGTGGAGAGTGGTGAAGGAGAGAGCACTACATGGAATTACATAGATACACAGACCATATAAATTATATACTGTATATATACCGGTATATATATATATATATATAGAGAGAGAGAGAGAGTACAAAGGAAATCAAGCAACAACAGATCTAGTGACCCTTCTAGGTTGCTTGTCCTCCAAAACACCGAGGATCAAGTGTCCAAACAGTGGTTTAGAGTGGGTAAGGGAACATTGGAAAGGGAATTACTGCCCTGGAACTAATGTCCGTGGCAGGATTAGGAAGTTAGTAGAGGACAGATGGGTTAGTAACTGAGAGGGGGATAAAATAAAGTTATTCATTTACAAACGCAGTCAGTCGCGGGTTTGATGAGAGATATTTGTCTAGGCGGAGTTTAAATGAATCAACGGTGATGTAGTCTATAACGTTTCGGGGAAGCCCATTCCACAAGTTGACAACTCGATTGAAGAAGAAATTCTTAGATTCGTGCGAGTTAAAAGATTTTCCAATAATTTTGCAACCGTCTCCCCGCGTGTAATTAGATTGGTCGATAGTGAAGTACTTACTACAGTTCATATTGTCGATGACTTTGATGATTTTGAACACTTGAATTAAGTCACCTCTTAATCTGCGCTGGGTTAAAGGAAATAGATTTAATTCTCTATGACGCTCTTCGTATGGTTTGTTCTTTAGGCTAGGTATCATTTTGGTAACTCTACGTTGAACTCGTTCTAGCTTGTTTATGTCTTTTTGGTAATAAGGGCACCAGCATTGAACGCAGTATTCCAGAAGAGGGCGGACTAAGGAATTGTAAAGGGTTAGGATAACTTCTTTGGATTTATGCTCAAATGACCTGCCTATAAAGCCAATTATTTTGTTTGCCTTCTTAACAACTTCTTAACATTGTTGACTCGGTTTTAGGTTACTCGATATTGTTACTCCCAGATCGGTTTCTCTGTTTACATTCTTAAGCTGAGTGCCATTCATCGAATAGTTTGCTTTCTCATTTAGGTATCCGACATGTAGTACTTTACATTTATCCGCATTGAAACTCATTTGCCAAATTTGGGCCCAACATGACAATTTATCTAGATTGTGTTGCATATCGTCAACTTGTTGTTTTGAGAGTATGCTATTTGCAATTTTTGTATCGTCAGCAAATTTTGAGATTGTACAGGTGAGACCCTCATCTATGTCGTTGATGTAAATTAGAAAGAGAATTGGTCCTAGTACCGATCCCTGGGGTACCCCGCTACTTACATTGGTCCATTTAGATGCCTTACCGTTTATGACTACCCTTGGCTTTCTGTTGCTGAACCAATTTTCTATCCATTTCAACACACCATCTTGTATTCCATGCGCTTTTAGTTTTAGCAGTAAACGTTTGTGGGGAACTTTGTCAAAGGCCTTTTGAAAATCAAGGTATATAATATCTACAGCTTTACTCTCATCGTAGAGGTTGAGGATATCGTGGAAGAAGTCTAAGAGGTTTGTTAAACAGGAACGTTTTTTACGAAAGCCGTGTTGAGTATCTTAAAGTATGTTATTTTCCTCTAAGTGATTTACGAGTCTGTCTCGTATGACCGTTTCTAGCATTTTACATACAACTGAGGTTAAGCTAATTGGACGATAGTTACTGGGTAGGGATTTGCTGCCTTTTTTTAATATCGGTGTTACGTTGGCTATCTTCCACTGATCAGGCATAGTTCCAGACTGCAAGGATTTATTGAATAGTAATGTCAGTGGTTTGGAGAGCTCATCCTTAGCTTCCTTTAGAACTCTAGGCGAGATTGTATCAGGTCCTGGCGTTTTATTTACCTTGAGTTTATCTAAACAATTCAATACTTCTCTCTCTGTAACGGTGATATTACTTAGAACATCTGAATTATCAAATCTGAATCGGCGATGGTGTAGGGATGTCACCGAGGTCTTCTGTTGTAAAAACTGATGCAAAGAAGGTATTGAGGGCATTACTCATTTGTACTTCGTCTTTGGTGTATTCTCCATTTTCATCGACTAACGGTCCAACAGTTGAAGTAACTACTTTTTTCTTTCTGATATAACTATAGAATTATTTCGGGTTTGTTTTACTTTGATTCGCAATATGTAACTCTAAGGTCTTTTTACTTTGCTTAATTAACTTTTTGGCTTTGCGTCGTAGCTCTACAAATTTCACCCGTTCTTCGTCATTTTGTGAGGATTTTAATCTATCATTAGCAAATTTTTTAGCAAGCAGGCCGTTTGAAATATCTTTATTTCACCATTGGGGCTTATTATTATGGCCTGGACGCCGTATTTTCGATGGTATGCAGTCTTGCACTGCTTTTAAGTAAGTGGTTTCGAATAACTTCCAAGATGTATTTATGTCGTTATTGTTAATTAAAAAGCTCCAGTCAGTTTCTTTAAACATAGCTCTAAGTTTATGGAAGTTTGCTTTCTTGAAATTAGGGACTTTTTCGATGCTACTATTTGGTTCGTTACTAGTAAACTTTAAAGTGAAAGTTATCGTACGATGGTCGCTGTTACTGAATTCATCACCAACATTCAAATTCTCTATCAATTCTTCTTTTGTTGCAAGTACAATGTCAAGAACGTTATTACCACGGGTCGGCGTTCGAACAAATTGATAAAGCGAACTCTCTTGCAAGTTCGTATACAAGTCATGTCCGGAGTGTGAAGTAAGAGTATCGCCCCACTTGGTCACAGGTAAATTAAAGTCGCCAAAAATTACGGTATCTTGTGAGTTACTTACATCTGCAATTTGTTCGTAAATTTCTCGGTCAGTTTGCACTGATTGAGCTGGAGGTCTGTATATTAACGCAAGTATTATTTTTGTACCTTTATTATTCTTTATTAGCACAAAAGATGTGTCGACGTTCACAATTTGAGGTTTTGACGAGAGAGAGATAAAGAGAGATAACAACAATACTCGAACCTGTGTCGATGATTAACCCTCCTCTCTGCCATATATCATCGAACTAAACCTTGGTAACAGAGTCTTGATTAATGGAAGGCAACAATACATCACTCAGTTTCTCAAGTTAAAGAGGGGTAGTGCTTGGTTTTTGGTCTATATATTTATATATATACATTTGCTCTATATTTGTATTAATACATTTATTGTATAGTTTCCTCGCTAGACCTCCATCAAGCTTTAAATAACACCTAGATCCCTTTCCAAGATATATTTGTACAATTTTCGATAGAAAAATGTTCCGGTCAGAGGCCGGTTTGATTCATTTTAAATATGAACATTCGGATGCGAGGCGTTAAAAACATCACAATTAATCCCTTCAGTTTCAATTATGGCTAAATTAAGCAAAAATATGAAAGTGAAAAATGTGCAAAAAAAAATAAAGCAATTTAGATGATTGTGAGCTGAAATAATGTGGCAAAGAAAATAGGGTAAATATTTTGTATAGGCACAAACGCAGGCATAGCCTAAGATATATACATAGAGACAGACATAACTAAGGATGCAAATATAAATGATGATAGAATGAGAAGAAAAACCTCGGGACTGGGTATGGAAGAACATGGACACTAAAGGAGTACAAAGGAGTACAAAGGAAATCAAGCAACAACAGATCTAGTGACCCTTCTAGGTTGCTTGTCCTCCAAAACACTGAGGATCAAGTGTCCAAACAGTGGTTTAGAGTGGGTAAGGGAACATTGGAAAGGGAATTACTGCCCTGGAACTAATGTCCGTGGCAGGATTAGGAAGTTAGTAGGGGACAGATGGGTTAGTAACTGAGGGGGGGATAAAATAAAGTTATTCATTTACAAACGCAGTCAGTCGCGGGTTTGATGCGAGATATTTGTCTAGGCGGAGTTTAAATGAATCAACGGTGATGCAGTCTATAACGTTTCGGGGAAGCCCATTCCACAAGTTGACAACTCGATTGAAGAAGAAATTCTTAGATTCGTGTGAGTTAAAAGATTTACCAATAATTTTGCAACCGTTTCCCCGCGTGTAATTAGATTGGTCGATAGTGAAGTACTTACTACAGTTCATATTGTCGATGCCTTTGATGATTTTGAACACTTGAATTAAGTCACCTCTTAATCTGCGCTGGGTTAAAGGAAATAGATTTAATTCTCTAAGACGCTCTTCGTATGGTTTGTTCTTTAGGCTAGGTATCATTTTGGTAACTCTACGTTGAACTCGTTCTAGCTTGTTTATGTCTTTTTGGTAATAAGGGCACCAGCATTGAACGCAGTATTCCAGAAGAGGGCGGACTAAGGAATTGTAAAGGGATAACTTCTTTGGATTTATGCTCAAATGACCTGCCTATAAAGCCAATTATTTTGTTTGCCTTCTTAACAACTTCTGAACATTGTTGACTCGGTTTTAGGTTACTCGATATTGTTACTCCCAGATCGGTTTCTCTGTTTACATTCTTAAGCTGAGTGCCATTCATCGAATAGTTTGCTTTCTCATTTAGGTATCCGATATGTAGTACTTTACATTTATCCGCATTGAAACTCATTTGCCAAATTTGGGCCCAACATGACAATTTATCTAGATTGTGTTGCATATCGTCAACTTGTTCTTTTGAGAGTACGCTATTTGCAATTTTTGTATCGTCAGCAAATTTTGAGATTGTACAGGTGAGACCCTCATCTATGTCGTTGATGTAAATTAGAAAGAGAATTGGTCCTAGTACCGATCCCTGGGGTACCCCGCTACATACATTGGTCCATTTAGATGCCTTACCGTTTATGACTACTCTTTGCTTTCTGTCGCTGAGCCAATTTTCTATCCATTTCAACACACCGTCTTGTATTCCATGCGCTTTTAGTTTTAGCAGTAAACGTTTGTGGGGAACTTTGTCAAAGGCCTTTTGAAAATCAAGGTATATAATATCTACAGCTTTACTCTCATCGTAGAGGTTGAGGATATCGTGGAAGAAGTCTAAGAGGTTTGTTAAACAGGAACGTTTTTTACGAAAACCGTGTTGAGTATCTTTAAGTATGTTATTTTCCTCTAAGTGATTTACGAGTCTGTCTCGTATGACTGTTTCTAGCATTTTACATATAACTGAGGTTAAGCTAATTGGACGATAGTTACTGGGTAGGGATTTGCTGCTTTTTTTTAATATCGGTGTTACGTTGGCTAGCTTCCACTGATCAGGCATAGTTCCAGACTGCAAGGATTTATTGAATAGTAATGTCAGTGGTTTGGAGAGCTCATCCTTAGTTTCCTTTAGAACTCTAGGCGAGATTGTACCAGGTCCAGGCGTTTTATTTACCTTGAGTTTATCTAAACAATTCAATACTTCTCTCTCTGTAACGGTGATATTGCTTAGAACATCTGAATTATCAATCTGAATCAGCAGTGTATTGAAGATGAACTACCTCGTACCAGGTCAGGTCAGGTGAAGGTATTGAGGGACAAGCCTTTACAACGGCACCTAGGTCGTAGCTACTGTCTAATTTTCCTATTTTCCGAAGAGTGTAGAGAGGGAAGAAGGGGTGTTGGAGAGAGAGGAAGCTGTTGGAGTGGTTTTGTTACGTATAGTAGAAGGATCATTGTGGCACGAGCAAAGGAAGCAGGTCTGGATAAAGTAGCCATAGCCAGAAGACATTTCTGCCAAAGCCATCCTTTAGTGAGGGCTTGTTAGGTTGAAGCAAGGCATTGGTGATGATGATGATGGTGATATTGATGATGATGATGATGATGATAGTCAATATAATGATAATGATGATAACAATTAGGATAATGATGATAGTGAATATGATGATGATAATAATGATGATGATGATGATGATGATAATGATGATAGTGAATATAATGATGATGATAATGATGACTATGATGATAGTGAAGATGATGATGATGATGCAACCAGACTATCCTAAACCCAACCAAGCCCCAACTCAACCAACCAAACTCTCTGTGTATTCTTGTAAACTTCTCTCCTTGGCTAAGGGGGGTGAGGCATGTGATGATGATGATGATGTCTCTCCCTCCTGCCCTAATCCCAAACTCATTCCCCAGCGTGGTGTAAGGCCCGGGAGACTCTTTTAAAACGTACCATCGATGGAAAAATGACGAGCATTCTGGATTCAGGTACAGCTGCCCAAATAAGTTATGTCCCTCTCTGTGATCTTATGCATAGAAATATAATGCACATGATTGAATTACGATTGTTGTTGTTGTTGTTGTTGTTGTTGTTGTTGTTGTTGTTGTTGTTGAAGTTCCCCAAAATGTCTGGCTGAGCAGTCCCGAGTCTGGTAGACTGAAGCCATCCTGATGCTCGGGCTCCCAAAGGGGCCAGGGTGAGATGAGATCTGTCTATGAGAGGGCAGCAGGAGAAGGGATCATAAGCCCACGGCCATGCACCCCCGGCCCAATGCCCCCACCATCCGCAGCCCACCTTGCAGTGCCACACAATCGGGCGATCTCGCCAGCACCTAGAAGGAAAAGTAGTACAGGAAAAGAGACAGACAGAAACGGCTAAAAGCCTTGTCACACTATGCCGATTTAAGTGCTGATGCTAGGCGACTTAAGGCCAGGCTCCACGTTTGTAGGCTAATCCCAGCTGTATACCCAGGATTGTTTAAACACATATATGTATTTGATCCCAATGGTGTAAGGAATATATGGTGCAATTTACCCTATGTGCGCGCGGAGCCGCGAAATACAGTGTTCGCGACTCTAAATTATAGAACTCCTAAATTTTCACATAGAAATCCCCAGTTTTTCTGGTACAGTAAGTAGCCTAACTATATCACCTACAACCTCATTGAGCAGTTTTCCCAAATTCTGCATACAGGCTGTGAAAATACTTGTCTAAGTATGTGTATGGGAAAAGGGCCCTGTATAATCACCAACAAATATTTGCTGAAAACAAAATATATATGTAAACACAAATTCCCTCAATAGAAACTTGCATAGAGGTCTATGGAACATGTCTGCAAAGTATGAACAATATAGAGTAATAATCAGCTGAGATTTGTATTTTAGATGTAGATATACCATACCTCAGATTATCTCTCAGAAATCGACATTGAAATTTTGAGCACCTACCTTGAAATATCCGGTTGAAATAGTTTAGTTACCGCGATACTATCAGTTTTCTTCGGCTAGTGACCACGTCTTATAAAGGAAAACGGAATAAATGGTAAACTAAAATATTTTGTTTTCGAAAATATTATTATTTACTCGATATAATGGAAGTTTCTAAGGTATCCTGGGAGTATCCTGGGGAGTATAGGTGTCAGATATGGAAATTTGATGCTTGCCACTATAGTACAGTGTTATAGGAAGCTTATAAAAGAAAAAAAACAAAATCGGAAATTTCCATATTTTTCATGGACCAAGGTGGAGCCTAGCCTTAAGGAGTGGCGATAGAAGGGGGAGACCACTGCCGAGTAACGTGAGTGATGGAGGGACGGGACGCCCATGGCGGGGACTATGGACGAGCACGCCGCCTGACGGCAACAGGACGGGGTCGAGCGGCGACCATGCAAGACCTAAGGAAAAATAACGGTCGCCGCCATGTGTCGTAGCGCGCAAACTGGTCGGCGATAATGCTCCTGACGAGCAGCACCTATAGGAGGTAGGGTAGCGCCTATAGGTACTATGGCGGCGATGGATGGTCACCCTGTCACACTGGACCCCTACTCCGTCACACTTGACCCCGACCGACGTTGTCCCGTGCGACATTGCCAGGTCGCGGACATATGTTTTCGAAGCGCGGACTCACGGTATGCCCTCCCCCTATGACGCCGCCTGGGCGCTGCCTCAAGACACTTTCTACATACGTGTTTGCTCATTGTGCCGCCGCCGACACCCTTAGCCACGCCGTCTGACGGCATCCCACTCTAGTTGGGTCGCCTCTCCAAATATTGGCAAGCCCTTGGGACGGCGTATGGTCACCGCAGGTCACTGCAGGTCGTTACCGGGTTGCCGTCTGACGGTGACCTACCTTATAGCGTCGGCACTTAAATGTGACAGGCCCTTAAGGTTGGGTAGAGGATGCCAAACCTCATTCTGGATATAAGTGTAGTTTCTTATGCAGTAGTTAACTCAAATGACTAGTCAAGTGATAATTAAAATAAACTACACTCGCAATTCATTCATACTAATTTTACTTTCATACATTAGATCACAACGAGGAACAGAACTTACACGGGCAACTGTACTCTTGGTGTTAAGATCACCAAACTAATGGGCCGAACGTTAAAATCTCAAAACTAGTGGGGCTAAACATGAGGGAAACGAAGGTCCAGAAAAACGGCCTATCTCCCTTTAAACATGCCATGTCTGTAAACTTTCAGAGCTTTTTTGCACCCAATCGAGCAAGGCAGTAGGCCTACCCAGGGGAGGCCACATAGGCATATGAAAATGAGTTGCTGGAACTCCTGTTTCATTTGTCTGACCTCCCTCACTGTTTCTGTTTGTTTCTCACCTACACAGAGTAATCCAGGTAGCTCTCACAAACACCTCCTCCACACCACACTTCTTTCACCTAAATTACCTCTAACGTACCTTGATTTTGGCTCAATTTCAACCTTGGGGGGGGGGGGGGGGGCACTTGTTACAGGCAAATTTGTCTTTTGTCTCCTCCATACAAAAACAAAATAAAATAAAATATAATAACAAATAAATAATAAATACAAATATATACAGTATATATATAACTGAAAGGAGCAAAAAAAAATAAAAACAATAATAATAATAAATAAAATAATAAAAAAATAAGAGTAGCTGAGGGTGACTGACCATGCCTGAACATAAGCAATACAATTTGACCATTTTCCCCTTCACTAACGATCCAATTTGAGTGAACCTGACCTGGGGGGTGGGCTGGGAAAGAGGTCGTTGTGCCCCTCGTCCCACCCAGTTAGCGAGGGTGGTGCTGGTGGTGATAAGAAGCTATTAAGGGGGGGTTTATAGGGTCACTCACACTCACTAACCTTCATAATAATCACCACCACCGCCTCTTCCCCCTCCTCCTCCACCACCTCCTCCTCCTCCGCCACCACCACCACCTCCACCTCCACCTGCACTACCACCATCGCCTCTTCCCCCTCCTCCTCCTCCACCCCCTCCTCCTCCACCACCCACACCACCCACACCACCCACACCATAACCACCCACACCAAAACCTCCACCACGCCCTCCTCCTATTACGGCAGCCAAGGCCTCACCACGGTCAAGCCAACGCACCACCAAACTTAACCCCTTCTGTACCGTCAACGTCCTTTTAACTATATTTTGGCTACTATTAGATGATTTTATTCCGTTTAAAAAGGGCCTCCGACAATTAAAATGCTTCGAACTATCTCATTTAACCATTTTGACTACCAAAGATTCTTCTTAAACTGAACAAAATCGTCTAAATATAGCTAGAATAAAAATAGAAAGACGTCACCGGTACTGAAGGGGTTAAGGGGGGAGGTTCGGTTTTTCTGGATCCCCTTCTCCCTCATGCTTAGCCCCATTAATTTGGTGATATTAAAACAATTGTCACTTGAAAAAAATCAACGTTCGTTATAATTTTCCTCTAATAATATTTATTGCATAATTTACTTGTGATATTATTTTATTTGATACAGTATATATGTGTTTTGATTGTCATTTGCATACATTACCTTCTCTTATATATTTTATTTATTTTTGTATTCACTTTTTCTTAAATATAGTTTATTCTGGCTATCATTAGACGATTATATACAGTTTAGGAAGTATCTGTGGGAATTATATGGGTAAAAAATACCTCAATTAACCCTCTGACTTCCATATACCCTTCCTAATCTGAATAAAATCGTCTAATAATAGCCAAAAAACATAAATTAAATGCGTAATCGGATACTGAAATGGTTAATGTAAGTGGTATTTCTTATTTTAATCTATTCAACTGCTGAGCTCTGGAACTCTCCCAGAATCAGTCTTTCCCTCTTCCTATGACTTAAATTGCTTCAAACTCCGTGTGTCCAGGGCATTTTAGCTCGAACGTCCCTTGATTTTGGCACTGTCACTTTCAATCTGGGGGAGGCACTCGCTGCAGGCAGTTGTGCCTTTTGTCTCCCTCATTCACATAGAAAAAAAAATTGATTATTATTCCAATTGTTTATATTTCATGTTCTCGTATTTCCTTTTTCTCTGTGTTGTTCTTCTTATCTCTCGGTTTCTGTATCATATCTTTGTTGCTATTCCCTCTTATCTTATCTTCTTCCTCTTCTTATTATCCTCACGTTTTTATTCTCTGCCATTTCTTCTCTCCTTCTTTTTCTCCCGTCTGTCATCATCGTTCTTCTTAGTCCCGCGTTCATTTTCATGTCTTCATCTTTCCGTATCGTCCTTGTTTTATTTGTGTTTTGTTATTTTTATTCTGCACCGATTACAGTTGGACCGTGGATGTGTGTGTGTGTGTGTGGGGGGGGGGGGGGGAAGTGGAATTGCTACATGTATTATGTGTATGTATGTACAGTATATATATATATATATATATATATATATATATATATATATATATATATATATATATATAGAGAGAGAGAGAGAGAGATATAGATATATTATATACATAATCATATCAGTGAAAAGGTAGTAGACTTGTTCTTATTATTTGTGGTCTAAGGATTTCCAGGCAGTGAAAATAAATAGAGTAAAACATAAAAAAACAGAGGATGTATTAACGAAATCTATACATAATCATATCAGGGAAAAGTTAGCAGGATTGTTCTGGTTATTAGATTAAATTGTCAAATCCTCCTCATGATTACATAACTACTACGATGATTTTGCACCGAAGTGTGTTGTGTTGGTGGTGTAATGCTTTAGATGCTTATGTTCTGGGTGTGGTGTCCCGAGTTCGAATCCCGGGAGGACCATATGCTTTCATTAGTTTATTCAAGTGCATTGGGGCTTGTAGTTGATGATTGATGTTAGGAACGGGGTGTTACTTAATTATGAAAACTTGGTATTTATATGATGCAGAGATATACTATACTCTGTTTATTTTCAACTGACGGTAAATTGCAATGTTCCCACCCAGATGTTCAAGTTATTTTGAAGCATTTGTAGTGCAATATGGTGCTAAATTATAAACTTGATGTTACTGTGATGCTGAGACAAAGTAGGGAGTCATAAGTGAGTTGGTTTTGACCCCTTAGATTTCTATATGCCTTCCTAAACTTCACAAAATCGTCTAATAATAACCAAAATAAACTGCTATAATGGGTCATAATCCTCAAGGTGTCAATACCTTTAACCCCTTTTGTAAAACGACGTCTTCATTATTGGATTTAAGCTACAATTAAGAAGATTTTATGCCATTTCTATTATAATAAAGTACTGATTATCTCGCTTGAATCGCAAGGCCTGTTTAGTCAGTGTATCCATGTAAATATCTTATACCATTAACTCACATCGTTCATATACTTTTCTTCTAATTGCATTCCCCACATATTCTCCTATTTTTATTTCCCACATAACCCTTCTCTCTCTCTCTCTCTCTCTCTCTCTCTCTCTCTCTCTCTCTCTCTCTCTCTCTCTCTCTCTCACTCTCTCTCTCTCTCTCTCTCTCTCTCTCTCTCTTTCAGACAAAATCCCGGCGATCTCTTTGACTGAAGACGTGTCGGGGGAAGGGTTAAGGGTGGTGGTATCATCGGGAGAGAGAGTGAGCGAGAGAGTGAGAGACGTCTTTTTTGTCTAGCTATATTTAGACGATGTTGTGGTGTTTAAGAAGGATCTGAGCAAGAACAGGGACAACAGAGATTGGGCCTGAGTAAATAGATAGATAGAAGAAGGATCTGTGGTAGTAAAAGGGTTATTGAGATAGTTTGTCGTTTTTTATTGCTAGAGGTCCTTCCTAAACTGAATAAAATCGTCAAATGGTACTAAAATATATGAAAAGAGAGGTCACTGGTACTGAAGGGGTTAACGGGCCTCTCTCTAGATTCAGCACACATTATTTTTCAAAAAATTAGGCGAACTTCTGATTATGAGTTATTGTCATAGGTATTGTGACGTAGAATATTTATCATGAGGGTACAACAAATACTGGATGATAATAGCTACACACACACACACACACACACACACACACACACACACACACACACACACACACACACACACACACACACACACACACACACACACACACACACAAGAAGATGCAAATAACTACAGACCCGTGTCTTTGACTAGTGTTGTAGTAAAACTGCTTGAGAAATTGATCAGGAAATTTTTGATTTGTCACCTCGAGGAGAACCATTTACTATCGGATTGTCAGTTTGGTTTTAGGTCGAATAGGTCATGTGTGTCAAATTTGCTGAGCTTCTATGATAGAGTGATTGAAATTATGCAAGAACGAGACGGCTGGGCAGATTGTGTATTTTTAGATTTCAAAAAAGCTTTTGATAAAGTACCCCATAAAAGGCTTCTATATAAACTTGAAATGTGTGGAGGAATCACCGTGGACTCTTAAAATGGATGAAGGATTTCTTAACCGGGAGGAAAATGAGAACCATCATAAGAGGGAAATATTCATCATGGAGTGATGTGATAAGTGGAGTGCCCCAGGGCTCAGTGTTGGCCCCATTGATGTTTTTATTTTTTATAAATGATCTGCCTCTTGGAATTAGCAGCTATATTAACATGTTCGCCGATGACGCAAAATTAGTAAGGAAAGTGGTTGATAACAATTGCTGTAAAATGCTCCAGGAGGACATCCAATAAGCTGTATCAATGGAGCCGTATGTGGAAAATGGAGTTCAACATTGATAAATGCCACGTGATGGAGATGGGAGACGGCCAGGGAAGACCCCATGGGGAGTACAGTATGGGCGATGTAAGGTTGGAAAAGTCAGAGAAGGAAAAAGACTTAGGAGTTGTAGTGAACAGGAGGTTAGATCCCGGTGACCATATCAATAACTTGGTAAATAAGGCATATTCGTGGTGGGCTAATATTAGGGTAGCGTTTAAATTCCTAAATGAAGACATGGTGAAGATATTAATAACACAGTTTTTAAGGCCTAGCCTGGAGTATGCAGCGGTTGTATGGAATCCACATATGAAAAAACATATAAGTAAGCTCGAGAAAATTCAGCGTGTGATCACAAGATGGGTGCCAGGGTTAAAAAACTTGCAATATGAAGACCGGATGTGTCACCTGGGGATTCCCTCACTTCAACAGAGAAGGGAGAGGGGAGACATGATAGCTTTATTTAGGTGTGTTCACGGAAAGGAATATATTGATCAAACAAATTTTGTTTGGCCAGCGGTGGGGAGGACGAGAGGACATGACTATAAACTGTTGAGGAGGAGAGCTAGGAAGGATGTTAGGAAGTTTGGTTTTCCAGATAGAATGGTTGAGAAGTGGAATAAGTTACCAAACGACCTAGTGTGTGCACAAAGTATTCAAGCTTTTAAAGTAAATTATGATAAGTTAAAGGCTAACGGGACACTACGAGAGTAATCTCAATCCTGTAAAATACAATTAGGTAAATACAATTAGGTAAATACACACACACACACACACTCTTTCTCTCTCTTCCTCTTGCAATATCCTTCCCTCCCATATTTCCAAAGAGAAATGTGAGATACTAACAATTTCATATAACTCTCTCTCTCTCTCTCTCTCTCTCTCTCTCTCTCTCTCTCTCTCTCTCTCTCTCTCTCTCTCTCAATTCTTGTTAAAAACATATTTTCCGTCATAAATTTATTAACAAACTTACACGGGTGTTTTCCTGGAAGTGAGAAAAGTGTTAATCTCAAAACGGGCTAGAGCAAATGGGCTGTAATTCTCCTCACCTATTCCCTGGTTGACCCTTCCTAAATGGTAGAAGTATTAGCATCATTAGGCTACTCTAGTTGTATTTGAGTTATAGAGCTCAGTGATCAAGGTTTGGGCTGGTCTGTATTGAGTTTTAGATACAACTTTCAAACGAGAATAAGAGAGAGAGAGAGAGAGAGAGAGTGCCGAAAGTTGTAAGGGGTAACAATGGAAAATCGGAGAGGAATTCAGAAGGGTTTAGGGAACTTGATAATCTCTCTCTCTCTCTCTCTCTCTCTCTCTCTCTCTCTCTCTCTCTCTCTCTCTCTCTCTCTCTCTCTCTCTCTCTCTCTCTCTCTCTCTCTCTCTCTCTCTCTTGTATACGAACTTGCAGAGAGTTCGCTTTATCAATTTGTTCGAACGCCGACCCGTGGTAATAACGTTCTTGACATTGTACTTGCAACAAAAGAAGAATTGATAGAGAATTTGAATGTTGGTGATGAATTCAGTAACAGCGACCATCGTACGATAACTTTCACTTTAAGTTTAC
>JBAKBP010017459.1:0-48913 GCA_037953745.1 Lithodes maja
CCGCAGGCTATTGAACTTCCTGGGTTGTGTTCTTATTCCGAAGCTTGTATATATTGTAGGCATTCAGAATGGACATGTCCACCATGTGCAGAAAGAACTTTTAGTACCATCTGCACGAGGTACGCAGACAGTCAATGAAGCCTATCTGCATGTCGGACTTGTCCACCAGCCTCATGTTGATGTTGTAGTCCAGGACAGCATCGGGCTTGGTCACCCTGGCCTGGGTGCGGCGATCCACCTTGCCAGTCTCCACCATTTCCCCCTTGTGGACGGTGGTCAGGAGGTTGACCTTCCGCTGGTCGTGCCAGTGGATAGCCAGAATGGGCCCGGACATCTTCCGGAACATATCGCCTTTCTTGGTCTTTGGAGGGAAAGGTGGCATGCCCTTCCTTCTCCCTCGTACTGTGCCAACAGTCCCCGTCTTGCGCTCATGGAGGTACTTTGAGAGCGTGGGGACGTGTAGTAGTTGTCCGTGTAGAGGACGTGATTCTTATGGAAATAGCAGTCCATCATGGCTTGCACCACTGCTCCGCCAAAGCCAATGACGGGGTCCACAAGCACCTTCCTTCCGCTGTAGACCAGAAAGTCAGGACATAGCCAGTTCGGCAGTCGCACAGCACAATTTTTTTTATGCCAAAGCGATGTCTCTTTGAGGGGATGTACTGCCGGAAGCTGAGCTTCCCCGGAACAGCACAAGAGACTCGTTCAATGACGACCTTGCGAAAGGGCTTGAAGTAGGAGGAGAAGCCGTGTCGCATCATCTCTTACAACGTCCTAATCTTCCACAGCTTGTCTGGGCAGTGGACGTCGGTGTTGGTGACAAGATGGAGCGCTGCGAGGATGTCAAGGTACCGGTCGCGAGACATATATTTCCCGAAGGCAGGGTTGGATATGAGATCATTGGTGATCCAATAGTCAGGCAACCTATGCTTCTTGACATGAGGCATTAGCATGGTGAGTGCCTGGAAGACCATGAACTCGTGATGAGTCACTTCGGTCCACTGCCTCATGTGGCCCTTGGTCACCTTGTCAAACATGTGGACCTGGAATTGGTGCTACTCGTTTGTCTCCTTGATGACAAATCCGGTAACCTCTCATCAAAAAAGGCCTGAAAAAGCTCATGTGGTGGAGCATTGGGGCCTGCAGGGAAAATTGGGGGTAATTCCTGAACCCTCCTGTACCTCATCAAAAGCTGGCACATCAGGGTTGTAATCTTCCCCGTCAGCCAGGTCTTCCCACTGGAAAACGTAGAATGGATTTTGGCGACGCAACGAGGAGCTCCAGGTGGTGGCCCAGCACGCCCACGGCCAACTCGGGAGGCGCGCGGCCAGGTCGGGCCAGAGCACGACGCCCCCGGGCGGAGCGGATGGGTTGAGGGTCGCCCATGTCCATGTAGTTGGTCGTCAGAGTGGTCATCTTGCCCTGACGGTGGACCTATATAGTCATGGTCAGAGTCATTTGTGAGGTGCCCTTCATCGTCAGTGTCCCCCACATAATCTGGCGGGGAACGTGGGCGGCGTGCGGGGGGCGAGGTGGGGAAGTAGTGGCAGGTGAGGCTATGTCCCCCCGAGGTTCTGGCTCCTTTGCCTGTGACGAGTGGCAGGAAGCAATGTTCCACTGTCACTAGGCCCCGGTATTGGTGATGCGAGCTCAAAAACTTCGTCAGGCACACATGTTGAAGGCTGGACAGGTGGGGAAAGTTGCGGGGGCATATGGCTGGGGCCGGCAGGGGTGGACGCCGCGGGAGCCTCGAACAAAGCCCGCCTAGTTTGCTGTCCTCTTTTGACATATTGCCTGCCTTTCCCCTTTTCGGCAGCAATGTCTCCTGTCGGGGGACGTAGGAGGCAAATAGGCCAAAAGGGGGGGGTGTCCTCAACCCTTGGCAGTGGTGGGGAAGAATGGGGGTGCCCGGGTCATCTTGGGTGGCTTGGGTAGATAAGGGAGACAATGGCGGGCGAGATGGAGTCGCCACGTTCACCCTCACTCACAGCCTCATCCTCACCAAGTCTTTTGGCTTCTTCCCTGCTAATGCGGCCGCCTTCTCAAGTACCTGCTTCTTATAAAAGCGTAGCTTGAAAGGCGATTTAGCTGGCGAAGGGCTTGGAGTTGTGTCACTCAAGTGAACTTGGAGATTGACCTTGAGCTCTCCCACTCACTCACTTTCCCCACTTCACTCTCTTCACCTTCAACAGCTTCCACGAAAGCGGTTACATCACCTTCATCACTCATGTTCTCTCGCAACTCCCCTAAATTGCGTACCATTGTCACTGTCATCGCCATAATCACTCTACTTATAATTTGACGATTTATCACTGTCTTCATCATCAAAAATATGCTCTCCTTCAGCACGCTCATCAAGTCTCAATGTCTCCTCAATACCTCCTGGAGATAACACATTTAGGCAGTGTCGTCTGCGTAAGACGCGACGAGCTTGGGCGGGCGTCGTAGGGAGCACGGTATCGGACACAGCGGAATCTCGCTGGTGTAGTGACTAGCGTCTCGGACTTCCACCCAGAAGGCCCGGGATCGCGCCCACGCTCGGCGCATTAAATATTTTTCACAAGCACTGAGTCGTTACCATCCCTCATGAGCAAGGGGATGGGATAGTACAGGACCCCAATGGAAATACTGTACGCCTAATTGGCCTTATTGGGCTATCCTTAGCTGGCTTAGCATGCGCTAGCTTTAAGAACTATTATTATTATTATTATTATTATAATGATCACATAGGAGGTCTTGGCTAGGCCCCCCCCCCCCCTTCTTTTGAACAAAAACAGCTTACAACTAGACTTTCTGCCTTAAAGCTACACATTGTCGAGAAGGTTTCATGAGATTCACGGACAGGTAACGAGTGATAAATGTATGATTAGAGGACCATAAGTTGGTCGCTTGCATGTCATCAAGGGAGTAATTGTGTTAAAATTGGAGCGTAGCTGCCCATTTCTGATATCGTGTGCCCGTGCAATGACACCCGGATACTTTCCCTGATAACCTCGGACCTAATAAAGATGCTAACTGCCGATTTTGGAGGCGTTTACCTGTCCCCGAAACCCAGAGGAACCCAGCCTGAGATGGTCGAGATTCCCGCATGAATAAAATAAGCGATTTCACCGGGCAAAGCAAGTGGTGTTTATCGCCTTGTTTAAGAGATGGAACTTCAAACTCTGAAAATACATGATTAGCATTCTCATTCTTTGCAATGAAATTGGGAGCAGGAGCTATATGTACACTCAAATCACGCCGTGAGAACCTTAAGCAAGATGGCTCCGAACACATTGCCGCCAACTCAGATACCCTATTACCTGTGGCCAGGGCCATAAGGAAAATAGCCTTCTTTAGTATCAACTCATAAGGAGGATTGTGACAATACCTGGGGGAGTGAAGCATATCAAGGGTTAATTCAAGAGACCAGGTGGGCATGAGTTGGCGTGGTGGATGGCGAAGCCGGAAGCAAGACCGCATGAACCCCTTCTCCTCCGCCTCTGGTATGGAAAGGCCAGTTAAATCGAAAAAAGGCATTCTAATAGCCGCGAGGTGATTCCTTAACCCTCCGGCCCCGGCTATATATTATATATATATTCCTCGAAATCCGTGTGTTTTGGCCGAAAAACGTCTAGGCTAGGCTACTGTATATTCGTTAATCAGACTGCTTCCCGCATTCCCGCGCATCCCCAAGCGTAGCTGTGTTATTTACCTGTAAAATGGCCTTAAGTAGAGCTCTCTAAGTCAACTGGGTGAGCTGTGATGATGATTTCATTGGAGATAACTTTATGGCCAAACCAGCCACTTTACACCACTTTTCGATACTGAACAACAACATACAGGCACACACGAACAAGCGACGCTCTCCTTCTTGTGGCCGGAGATGCGGAGCGTCGGTCCAGCCGGCTGTTGTTTACATGCGTCGGACCGACGCCTCGCACACGAAGCTCACAGGCTTTCAAGCAATGGTACAATGTAGTACCACCCGGGTTCCTGGGGCCAAAAAAAAATGGTACACGTGTGTACCAACCGGGTTTGAAGGGTTAATGTGACAACTAACAATTTAAGCATTTCAAAAAGATGATTTAAATATATAAAATATCAAAGCCACCGAGGACTGCTTTTGGTCAGTTTCTACGATCCAAGTAGTGAAGGTCTTCCAATGTGATTGGTACTGTCTTTGGGTTGATACTGTATACTGATTAATCAACTTTTGAGTCACGCTTTCCCCAAACTGAGCTAGCCACTTGGCCTTCTGAATGTCCACAAGGGCGAAAGTCGGCGAGGACTTGAGGTTTCCAATTGTGGTTAAATGGAAGCACGAGATCGGGAGCGACACCGGGTTCTCGCATCACGTCTTTATTTGGTTGTACCACACTTGGGCCGGCCACATTGGCGCGATCATCTAGAGTTCTAGACCATGCCCCGATAACCCCATAGTTTGTGAATTACTTTGCACATTAAGGATGCGTCTGGAGGTGGAAATCGATAAATGGAGGTTCATTTGTTCCAGTCCACCAGAAATGCGTCCGGTCCCCCCGCCGGAGTCTGACTCCGACGAGTTAGGAACTGAGGCAACTTGTGATTTGCCTCTGACGCGAACAAGTCCACTTGTGGATGGTTGGCTCTGCAATCATCTGTTGAAAGACGGTTTGCTTGAGAGTCCATTCTACTAGAGTGCTCTGTCTTCGGGCCAGAGTGTCCGCCCAGACATTGGCTACGCCGGGCAGAAATGTTGCATGAAGATAAATCTCTAGCCTTGCAGCTAGACGAAAGATCTTTTCCGACAACCCTTGTAACACTCGAGACCTCACTGACCCTTGCTTCTGAATGCATGTGACTGCAGTCAGATTGTCCATCCTGAAAGCTAAGGACTTTTCCGCCAGGTTTACGCCGTGCTCCTTTAAGAAAAACAGGGGGACTAACAACTCTTTGGCAATGATATGAAGATGATTGAACTTGGACCATAGACCCTGACCCTGATGGCCCAGATTCGACTGATAACCCCAACCCAGGTTGGGTGGGTGCCCAACCCCGAAAGGGGTTGAAATAGGGGAGCTATCCCCCCCGCCAAAGGCGGCTTTCTAGGGCCTTTCCTAGCTGATGCTGAGAGGATTGGGTTCTAGTCATGTGGTGATGGGCTGGTCTATCAGAGTGAGAACTGAGTGATCTCTGCCATACCCATAGCTTACTCTGACTGTTCCTTTTACTTATATATTTTCTAGATTTTAAGTGACGGCGTCTCTTCCGTGGATTGACCTCCCAACCTACCAAGATTGGAAGCCAAAGCGTCACATTTTTCCTTTGCCCCTCAACTTTTTCTTCATAATTGTTGAGGGGCACAGGGCCCTGGGTGGGGCTTTGGCTTCCCGGGCGTTTCCGCACCCTCCTCAGCTCCCCGCCATGGAGTGGCTTTGCTCACCCAGGCTTTATTGTGGTCAGCAGGGAGGGTTCTGTGTGGGTGCTCGGTTATGGCCTTGGCCTTGCTCTGGGCCTTGGGGCTGTTCGGCCAGGCTGCTTGGGGAACAACAACAACAACAACAACCCAGGTTACCTGACGCGTCTGTATCTATCCAGACCGTCGGAGGAGGAGCTGTCCATGTCAAAGAGGAGTGAATTACTTATGGCTTCGCAGGGGATAGTTGTGGCGGTTTGGCTCCCGGAAACTGCTCCCCACGGTCGGCAGCCTGCTGTCCTCCACTGTCCGTGATCTTGTCCCCGGACGGGAGGGTCGGCAGCCATCCATGGTCGGCAGTTCCGGGAGGTGGTCCCACGGCGTAGACGCCGCCACTCCAGGACCTTATGGCTTCGTCGGGGCTGTTCGGCCAGGCAGCTTAGGGAACAACAACAACTTATGGCTTCACCCAAGCCGCCAGCAGGTTGTGGATTCATTTCCGAATTCGCCATAGTGTTTCGGCTGGCAACAGTGGAAAGCACTTGTTTCCCTCCAAAATAATTTGTTTGACCTTCAGACGACCTAATGGAACCGTCAACCTTATCCAGTTGAGTGAACCCACCAGAGAGCGTGGAGGAATCGAAAGAGTTTCCTCCGAAATCTCGGACGATTGTCCTCGCTCTGACTCGGAGAGAGCAACTCGGCCCACCCACTGGATGACCCTCGAGGGATTCAAATTGGACTTTGCCAAATTCACCTTGAATCCCAGGGCTGTGACATGAGATAATACTTGATTTAAATGTTGGAGGCAAATTATTTTGGATTGAGCTACAATTAACCAATCGTCGAGATACCATAACACCATTATTCCCTGTTTGAGCAATGGTAGCAAAGCCTGTCGGACTAACTTGGTGAAAATACGGGGTGTTAGATTGCGACCAAAGGGCATTCTTTGAAAAACAAACTTCTGATTCCCTTGGCGCAAGGCTAGGTACTTTTGAAATAGTTTGTTGATAGGGATGTGCCAGTAGGCATCTGTTAGATCTACGGAACACATCCAACCTTGCGGCGGAAGTGTCAGCCTGATCTGATTTACAGTCAGCATCCTGAATGACTGATTGTGAATATGTAGGTTCAGATAAGACAAGTCGATGACCGGCCTCATCTGAATACTGTCCCTCTTTGGCACCAGGAATATCCGGGAAGTGAACACGGGCTTATTTGTTGGAATGGGGACAATGATCTGTCTGAGAACCATCTCTCTGATGACAGATCCCACCTCTAAAGAAACACTAGTGAATTCTGTGGGGATACGTAAACGAGGTCGCCGGGACCATTTCCATGAGAGGCCTTTCCGAACCACTGTCCTTGCCCATGTGTCTCGGGGCCATGCCCGGTAATAATCCCGAAAATTGCCAGTCTCAAGACTGGTATTGTCCGGCAGAGCTACTCTCGGATCTGACTCGCCTTGGCGTGGCACTGGGAGTGAGAGAGCTGCGTGGTGTCTCAGTTTTTTTATTGGGAGGGCTGTGACTGATTTAGTGTTAGTGGGATGAGAGGCTTTGCTATCATTGCCGCTAGGTTTACCCCTCGACTGTCCCCTGAACCACTTCCCTCTACCTCTGGACTGACTGCGACCCCTAGCTGCGCCACTGGTTCCAGAGTTTGTGTAAGTCTTTGATGACTGATGTGATTGAGACTGATGATGATGATGCAGTTTTTACCACCATACACTCCCTGCTGAATAGCAAGGCTAGGGTGGGTGCCCTGATGAATCAGGGACTTAGTGAATAGTTGCCACAGATTGCTAGACCGCACCGTTCACCAACAGCACTGACGTCTGCCAATAACTCACTGGCTGGCCCGAGGCTCGAACCGTCAACTTCACGGTTAGCAGGCGAATGCTCTACCAATCGAGCTACGGCCTGTCCACAAAAGGGACTCTTACTGAATTTTGGTTTAAATGCAGACTCACCCTTCGACTTGGAAGCAGTGGCATTGTGAGAATCTAATAGGTAATTAACTGTGCGCCAGGCATCTGTGGAGGCAAGGGTTTTAGTAAACACATCAGATAAAATTAACCTTCTACCTATCTCCACCAGTAGCCACTTAACCAGATAGACCCTCAGATCTTGACGCACCCGCACTGCCTCGAAGAGAGCCGTGCGAATATCGCCAAGGGACTGAATGGAGTTCTGGAGCAAGAGACGCCTAGTAAGAGATAGCGCCTTATGGGTGCTAGCATCCGTAACCGACTCAGTCGTCCTGGTTAAAGAAGCCGCAAATTGGCGGCTGAGTAGGTATTGGGACGCCAACCTCCAGGCTTTCTGCCGCATTTTAAAATCTTTATCTATTTGTAACTAAGTAGGAGAACAAAATGGCTCTACTAACTGACAATGATAATTTAGGGGCCCCCAAAAAGTCTACATATTTTGCGGTATCCCTTCCGCCTTGCCAACGGGCATAGAAAACCAATGATGGTCTTCCAGCGGGAGCTGGTGACTGCTCTTACTGGTAATGGTGCTGGCAAACAGCTGGGCTTCTTGTCCCCACGCAACCCACGTCCCTGACTCCCCACCGTCAATATGGATAACTGAGGTACCTGAATCATCTTGAAAAGGGACTGTTTTTAACTCTGGGTCATACCCTGCAAGATTTTAACGTCGTTCAACCCGTCAGACTTGTTCCAATCTGAAAATAATTTTCCAGTTGAAGCTGGGGGTAGAGCCGGGGATTGAGCATAGACAAAATATTCAGGAGTATAAAGACTGGGGATGGCTTTGATAACAACATCTAAAACATCACCTGATTGATTCTTAGCTTCACTCATTTCTACAACCCAGTGTGCCGGTACCGGGCTCTCACCTGCTACCGCCGGCTGCGCGACCTCGGGACGAGTGGGCATAAGAACTGTCCAGGACGTATCCTGACCATATAAGAGGGGCATAGGGCCCTTCTTAGATGGTATAGAACGATCAAGGGGAGGCGGAATTAGATCAGTGAACAATTTAATATTAGATAGCAAGATGGCTGCGGAACCCGAAGTGGGAACCGCCGGAGTGACCGTTACTGGAGGATTTTGAACATTAACTTGAGGTTGAATTTGAATCTGCCCTAGAAGTCACACCGCCGGGGCTACAGGTGCCGCTACCTTAACCTGTCGCTCGTCCTTCACATTTTTCATAAATTGGATCAACTCCTGAAATTGTTCGTTGGTCACTACTACACCGCCTTCCTGGTCAGATGAGGACGCAGGCTGAGACACATCTGAGCCCTGCGTGCCTGAGAATAGAGAAGAGGTCCGTTGGCCAGACGGAATCTCCTCAGAGTCTGCGAATTGTTGTTACAGTGTGACACCCGGTGGCCGGGATGGGGGGGCTGGGAAAGCCTCCGACCGAGACTCGCCAGGCTGGACAGCAGGTCCACGTGTTCTTGTTTTCGAGACAGGAACGCCGGGCTGAGCAAGGCCCTCAAAGCAGAGATCTGGGATAGGACCGGTTTCCATGGGCTCAGCCAGGGAATCTTCATATTGCTCCGAGGAATACGTTGTATCTCCATGTCAGCTAGAATGTGTACTGCTGCCGCGATCCAACCCTAGTACCGTCATAACTGGGGGCTCTTGCCGTGCCCAGTGGGGGATCGTGAACCGAGTTGGTGGGCCTTCGACACTGGTGATAGAGTCTCTTGAAGAATCTCGCCGCGACGAAGACGGGGTGTGTTCCGGCTTAGGTGGAGGCAGCTGAGCTGACTCGACGACCTTTTAGAGCTCTTCTTCTTGTCCTTCGACCTATCATCACCCTTGGCTAGAGCGGCGGCAAAATCTGGACGGTGCTTTTTCACCTCTTGTTGTATAAGAGGGGAGGATGACCTGTGGGCATCAATTGGTGAACGGGACCTATCTCGCCGGGAAGATGGAGCAGACACCCCTGGCGAAGTCCTGTCAGAGGTCCTGGGTCGGTTGGGAGGGCGGGAGGGAGCATCGCGAGTACTAGAGGTATCTGGCGCATTCGTAACTCTCTTTTTCACACTAGAACTACTGGCTACATAGGAAGAAGGCAGTTTCCTCAATAAATCTTCTAATAAAGGATCACCCAACTGTAAAGATGTATGAGCTACGGTTTTGCAGTAAGTTACGAAAGTAGATTGGATATGTAGCAAAATTGTCTTACATTGTGCATCCGAGTGAGTAAGGAAACCGTTTCTAATTACTGAACACTGTGGACACGATTTGGCTAGCCAACGACCACAAGATCTGTCTAAACAAGTCACGCACTTAACACATAGTTAATCACAGCTAAATTCGTGCAACTAGAGCCAGTGCAAAATGAATACCCACCAGGATCCACGGCTCGCTCCCGCCTGGGAGATGCTAATCCTCCTAGGCGTCCAGGGTGCAGACCTGATGGAGAAAAATGTCAAGAATCAATGCTCATAGGGACATGCTAGGCTGGAAAAGCTAAAATAAATCTCCCCAAAAAAAAAAAAAAAATTGAATAACACTATACAATCTTGGTTCCCCTTACGTTAAGTATCATACCAAATGTTACTTTTGAGTATTGTGTAGCATACCAGATGTTACGTGAGTATTAACTTCTTACCTAAGTGACCAACACTGACCTAATCCCATCTAGAAAAGAACCTGATTCCGGCAACCAACGCTAAATTAATCTATTGTCCTCTCCATCCCGGCGGACAGCGCCATGATATAAAGCTACACAGTTTACTGAGATGCTCAAGATAGAAAGGGGTGAGTTCGTATTCGGCTCAGCCGTTTATCCCGGCGGACGTGGCTCCCCACTGTAATCCACCAGGGTAACGTTCTGACTAGTCCCAAGCTACGAACGTATCTGCTAGGCCTTGAGGCGGAAATGTTTTGAGGGCGTCGGCCAATCCGGGAAACCCCCAAGACATGGTGATGGGCTGGTCTATCAGAGTGAGAACTGAGCGATCTCTGCCATACCCATAGCTTACTCTGACTGTTCCTTTTACTTATATATTTTCTAGATCTCAAGTGACGGCATCTCTTCCGTGGATTGACCTCCCAATCTACCAAGATTGGAAGCCAAAGCGTCGCATTTTTCCTTTGCCCCTCAACTTTCTCTTCATAATTGCTGAGGGGCACAGGGCCCTGGGTGGGTCTTTGGTTTCCCGGGTGGTTCCGCGCCCTCCTCAACTCCACGCCATGGAGTGGCTTCGGTCACCCAGGCTTTATTGTGGTCGGCGGGGAGGGTTCTGTGGGGGCGCTCGGTTGTGGCCTTGCTCGGGGCCTTGGGGCTGTTCGGCCAGGCAGCTTGGGGAACAACAACAACAACAACCCCCAAGACATGTGAAGTCAAATTTCAGTTTCCCGAAAAATTACCACCGCCTGCAAAACTAAACAGAAATATTCCAACCTATCTTGTACCAAGCAAAGATAACCAGAAATCAACATTACTCTAGGTGCTTCTGGTAAGTTTCCCGGCAGGGAAACTGCGTGAAGCGACTAGAGGCACGTTGTCACAAGTCTCGCTTAACAAATCCCGCCGGAAGGGCCATACCTCCCAGTAAAAGATAAACCAACGTTCACAATTATGGCATAGTTATACATTAATTAATCGATCAATAAATAACACATCCTAGCCATAACTCAAAAACCTACAGGAGGCCAACTAGATGGGGGCAGGTGTCGGGAATTATCATATCAATGTAACAAACCTTCAATCCAGTGAAGTCCGCTAAACCCATCACGTAACGAACAGGAAGCGTAGGCTGAACAGCGTCATGACCACGTGCTAGACCCCTCAACTAAGTGAGACAATCTAAAACGCACAAGTCCTCGTGGTGTAGACAAAAATCCACTAAATCCGCTAAACCCCCTTACACGGGCAGAAAAGCGGGCCCTGGTTCACTATAAGAAGCCTCATGACTAAAAGAACAAAATGAAAATGAACTAGGACAATAAACCACACACGTGGGAGCCTTGCCTTATCACAAGAACTCCTGACAAAACTAACCTCTGCCAAATACCCGGAAAACCGTCTCCTAAGGCAAGTGGAAGAAGTGTAGGCTACATAGCCTAATCCTAGTCTATATAAGCTACCCTGACCTCAGCTTAAAGCATGTACTTATGAGAAAAGACTCACGAGTCACGAGGGCAGGAGAAGAATGAAGGAGGGCTGGGCACACCCCGAAACACGTCTGACCTGGTCGGGGCCTAGGAGAATAAGGACAAATGACGCCCCGAGAAACCGAGGCGACGCGCACATTAGACAGCAGAAGCCTGAGAAGCGCACTAAGCTGGATCATGTTTAACCCGTACTGTACCGTAGGATACAGTAATAAAAGTCCCCCGCAGTCCCAAGCAATGTGGCCAAAATTACAAGAGAGACCACCTTTTCACCTCAAGAGATGAGGCAAGAATGGATCTATCACTTTTTTACAAGAATTTTTTTTTTTCCCTTGTACAGGCAGTTACAAGACAAGTACATTACTGACGGCTATAACCGTCGCTGGGACTGGGGAGTTACTGATTTACTGACGGCTATAGCCGTCGCTGGGATTGGACGGGTTAACTTATCAACTCTGCGTAAGCAGAGTTTGGTATCGCCTCCCCGTATAGTGGGTACCACCGGAAAAAAATGTCTGTCGTCGTCGTTGTTGCCCGTCTGTCTCAAAACTCCTAGACCGTTGGACGGATTTTCACCAAATTTCACACGAACATTTGTTGCGTGAATGCGAACGTCAGTCAAAAAAGATTTTGTGAATTTATGCAATAGTTATGATTTTAGGTCCAAAATATGGTTTTACCCTCCCCACCCACCCAGCAATGATGGCATTCTTAGTGTGTGAGCACCTTCGGGGCTCACACTAAGAACGCATTCGATCTGGGGGCGAAAACATCTCGCTACGTATTTGCTAGGTTAAGTTAGTTTAGTTGGCATTAGAAGTGATGGTAGTAATAGTGGGATTGATGGTGATAGTAGTGATGATGGTTGTTTTTGTATTGATGATGATGACAGTAGTAGATATGTTGGTGACAGTACTAGTATTAGTGATGATGGTCTTAACAGTAGTGATAATTTTGATAAGTAATGATGATAGTTGTAGTGATAATGATGACAGTAGTGATGATGGTGTGAGTATTAGTGATGATGGTGAGTAGTAGTGATGATGGTGAAAGTTGTAGTGATGATGACAATAGTTGTGATGATGAAGATCATAGTAATGGTGATGATGGCAGTAGTAGTGATGATTGTGATAGGATACATGATGGTAATACTTGTGACAGTAGTAATGATGATGGTTATAGTAGTAGTGATGATGTTAACTGTAGTAATGATGATCAACTCTGCGTAAGCAGAGTTTGGTATTGCACCCCCTCCGTATAGTGGGTACCACCGGAAAAAAATGTCTGTCGTCGTTGTTGTTGTTGTCCGTCTGTCCCGAAACTCCTCCTAGTCCGTTGGACGCATTTTCACCAAATTTCACACGAACATTTGTTGTGTGAATGCGAACGTCAGTCAAATAAGTTGTTTTGAATGTATGAAATAGTTAAGATTTTAGGTCCAAAATATGGTTTTACCAAGCCCCCCCTCACCCACCGACCCAGCAATGATGGCGTTCTGGGGGCGAAAACATCTCGCTACGTATTTGCTAGGTTAAGTTAGTTTAGTTGGCATTGGAAGTGATGGGAGTAATAGTGGGATTGATGGTGATAGTAGTGATGATGGTGATAATAGTAGTGATGATGGTTGTAGTTGTATTGATGATGATGATAGTAGTAGATATGATGGTGACAGTAGTAGATATGATGGTGACTACTAGTAGTAGTGATCTATCTATCTATCTATCTATTGCCTGACGCCGTGATCCCCGAAGGGGTGGCCACGAACGAACCGCCCCCATGCACCTCTGTCCCCAGTCAGTCGACGCCCCTCCCCCCAACCAGCACCGCCTTCATTCATGTAGTTCCTCACTCCATCCTTCCACCTCATATTCGGTCTACCTCTCCCCCTCTGTCCCTCCACCTCGCTCTCGTACACCCTCTTAGTCATTCTCTCGCTTTCCATACGTTCCATATGGCCGAACCATCTCAAGTTGTTCCTTTTCACACTTTCCAGCACATCTACCTCCACACCACACCTCCTTCTTACTTCCTCATTAGTCTGTCTATCCCTCCATGTAATTCCGCACGCACTCCTTAAGTAATTCATTTCCACTGCTCTCACTCTTGGTCTGAGTCTCTCAACCAACGTCCATGCTTCGCTTCCGTAAGTCAGTGTCGGGATTACCACACTATCATGCAAGGACTTCTTCACTTCCATACTGACCACCCTATTTCTTGTTACTGCTTTTAGCGTTCCTACAACCCTCTTCCCCTGTTGTACCCTCTCCCGCACCTCTTCATCCATAGTCCCATCTTTACTCAACACACTGCCCAGATACTTAAAAGAGTTGACGATCTCCATAGCCTGACCGTTCAGCTTCACCTCACACTCTGTGATGATGGTCATAATAGTAGTAATGATGGTGACAAATAATGATGGTAGTTGTAGTGATAATGATGACAGTAGTAATGATGGTAGTAACAATGGTGTGAGTATTAGTGATGATGGTGAGTAGTAGTGATGATGGTGAAAGTTGTAGTGATGACAATAGTTGTGATGATGAAGATCATAGTAATGGTGGTGATGGTGATACTTGTGACAGTAGTAATGATGATGGTTATAGTAGTAGTCATGATGTTAACAGTAGTAATGATGATTGTAAGGTGGTGGTGATGATAGTAATGATGGTTGATAGCTGTAGTATCAATGATGATAGTAGTGATTAAGATGGTAGTGACAATGGTGACAGTAGTAGTGATGATGGTGAGAGTAGACTAGTAGTGATGATTGTAATTGTAGTAGTGATGATGACCATATTGATGGTGATGATGGCAGTAGTCATGATGACTGGCAGTTGTAGTGATGATGGCAGTAGTAGTGATGATGGTGATTGTGATTGATGATGGTAACCCATCGCAGAGTTGGGTATGCCATTTTGACTTTGGGCAAAACGGCACGTCTACTTTGAAAGGCAAGCCCGAGTTCAAAGATTGGCTATAAACAATGTTAGGTGCATCGATGAAGGGGCCACTAATAAATAAATACCTCTAGATCTAGCAATAAGTATGCTAAATTGGCACTACTATTTGGTCAGACGATTAGCCCTTTCTAAAGTATAAAAAAGGTAAGTTTATTATTGTAGCGTTTCCGCCACAGGTTATCACAAAGACGCCATCTCAACTCCACGGTAGAACGGTAGCCTAGCGTACTCGTATTTTATATCATAATACGTTGTTTATGCAGTTCCCTTTTTTTTTTTTTTTTTTTTCTATATTTCAACTACTCCCTCTCGGGCATAGGCTATGAGAGCCTGTATATTCAACCGTACATTGAACGGCGAAGCCCGTGAGGTCTCGTTTCAGTCTAGGGAGTGAGACATGTGAAGCACTTTGGGATACAACCAGCCCCCAATATCTTGCTTTCACAATGTGCACGGTTGCCCACCCACGGCTCGAAGCAGCCACATCTCTGAAGCTGCTTCGCTCCAGTGCTTCACTGTCTCACCGCCTAGACTCGGACCCTCACTCTCAGAATGCCACCTATTGAGCAATGAACTTGTTATGCCAGGTTTTTACTGGGGTTTATTGGTTTAAATAAGTGGGTTCTTCCTGACTGGAGGAGCCGAAATCGTTTTAATACAGGCACGGAAAGTAATAGAGGATAATTATAACAAGACTATCTCTATCTATTGCAGATGCTGTAATCTCCCAGAAGGGGTGGCCGCGAATGAATCACCTTCATATGCTTCCATTAGCGAGGCAACTCCCTCGATTATCTAGCTTGTAGGCTACCTGTACTACCTGTTAACGGGGGAGGGTCGCTTAAGCCCAACCGCCCATTCATATTATATTTATTGGCACAAGAATATCGCATACGTAAATAATAGAATAATGGTAAAGAACAAATAATATAAGACGCACGAACGAGGCTCCACTACTTCTTACTCGTAAGACTGTTACTTCTACTGTATAACTATAGTAGGTGATTATTATGGACTTTTCCAATCGAAGTATTACACTTGTCCTGTATTTATTATGAATATATAGATAGCACGTCCTTCATTTGAGGACTTAAACTTGTGTTTATTACGTTTATGTATCCGTATAAGGTACGCGATCTGTTTGGTTTAATATGCGTAGAGTTAATCTTGAGGTAACGGCTAATGAGGTTTAGTTCTAATTTATTCCTCTATACAGTTATGCGTATGGTATTTAGTATTTACTTATTATCAATATTATCAGAATTAATATTAATACTTCCCTGATTTCTTTGGGCGTCACTAGTACTTTCTTTAGTTATTAATTCACATATAATCGTAGCCTTTACTTTCACGAGAATGCTTCTGTATATATAGTATCAATATTATTTTGCACTGTTGATCATTTACACTTCTTATTCTTGAATACACTGAGTATAGATCCTTCTCACAGTTGTTTCTCCTGTGTATTGATAACCATATAATAATTTCACTTTAGATTTGTAGAATAGGTAATCCAGTCTTCGGTAGAGGCGTTGGCCGTGAGGTTGATCCTGACGTGGGTATTTGACAACAGTTGTACTCGAACTCTTGAAGTTGGACCTTGAATACTATCTACCCTATGCCAGTACATAGGTAGAAATATTATCGAGTTAATGCAGGAGAGAGATCACAGACTACTCTGGTCTTTATAAGAGTGTGGTGTAATTTGATTTATGTTGGGTAGATTTGATTTACGTTGGGTAGGTTAGTTAGTTTTAGGCACATTCGGCGAACGAACGAGAGTAGCGAGAGAAACACGTGTGTGACGATTTGGGGTACAGAGGTCGTAGGGAGCTCCCGTTGTATTTACCGAGTGTAGTGTTGCTGTGGTAGGTGAATAGATTCAGCCGAGGTCGGTGGTTCGTGTGGGCATCACTGTAGCTGTAGGTCAGGTTGGATTGTGGTTTGTGGTCGCAGTTTCTGGAGCCTTGACCGCGTTGGGTGGTGAACCGCTTGGCCTAGGCCTAGGCTATACTGTAGTAGTGTACAGCGCCGTGCACTTCTACAAGGATATTCTCACCGTGAGGTAAGGGTGCTAACATTTTGTATTTCAACCACAAGCTATCCGGGCGCATACTAGTCACCATGTCTGGAAAAGGGAAGGTGAGTAGTGAAATGATGAAGTCGTATGATGGTAAGGGCGACGTGGTGGCGTGGCTAAAGAAGGCAGAGTTGGTGGCGAAACTCTTGAAATTTGACGACTTGGCTAGTTTCATACCACTGTACTTGGAGGGAGATGCGTTAGCTTTGTACCTTGAAATGAGTGAGAATGATCAATTAGATGCTAAGAGGATAAGTGCTAGATTGAAGGAGGCTTTTACACAGGGAATGTTTGAGGCATATGGAAGGCTAAAGAGGGTGACATGGACAGGTGAGGGGGTGGATGTCTTTGCTAACGAGATAAGGAGGGTGGCAGGGCTAGCTGGGTGGAAGGGAGAGGGGTTGGAGAGGGCTGTGAAGCTAGCTTTTATAACTGGGTTTCCGGACAGGATATCGATGGAGCTGCAGCCGGTTAAGGACGTTGAGTCGGACTCGGTGAGCGTGAGTGAATTAATAGTTAGGGCTAGAGTATTGGCGTCAGGAGGAAGCCGGGGAGTTGCAGCGGTTGCTACTGGGGGGCCGGAAGTGGAGGCAAGGTGGCAGGCTTCATGGGGTGAGCCGAGTGGCAGGAAATGGGAGGCGCGTGGGTTCAAAGGTCGCTGCTTCAGATGTGGTGGCTCTCACATGGCAAGGGAGTGTAAGGAGCCGAAGCCAGCCATAACTTGCTATCGGTGTGGGAAGGAGGGTCACATAGCGAGCCGTTGCAACCAGGGAAACGGTCAAGGGGGAGCTGCTGCGCCGGAAGCTACCCCTTTAGTCGAGTAAAGGCGCTCCCAAGCTCCCTGGTGGGGGGGAAAGGGGCAAGAGCCCTTGTGGATACTGGCTGTTCGACCACTGTGTTGGCCTCTCGTTTGGTAGGAAAGTGTGAGGGAGAGGACGCTAGGCTGGTTGGAGTCGATGGAAGAGAGATAAGGTGTGAGGGTGCCAGAGAATTGGAGTTGACAGTGCGAGGAATCCGATTGTGGATCAGGGCCATAGTACTTGATAGAGTAATTGACGGCATTAATGTAGTGATGGGGATGGATGTAATCAGCCAACTGGGTGGCGCTACGATTGTAGATGGAAGAGTACCGGTAACGTTTGGGAAGGTACCGGTAAGCCGTTCAACTGCCGAGAGTGGAGAGACCCAATGCGCTGTGGCCATAAAGTTGGAAGGGAGGGTTGTGAAGCTGATGGAGACTGAAGAGCTGAAAGATAAGTTCACAAAGGCAGCCGGGGTTGTTGAGCCAAAGAGAGGGGTGTCGAAGCCAGGAACCGAATGGGGGGCTGATCCATGCAAGATTGAGGATAAGGATTTTGTTGTGGTATTTGATGGTAGGAAGTGGGTAGTCGAGTGGTTGTTGAAAGGAGAGTTGCCTGTTTTGAAGAACCAAGTTGGTTGCTACGAACATGCTATGAAAGAGGGAGTGAGAGAAGATTTTGACAAGGAGGTGAAGAGGTGGATTGATGAGGGCATTCTGCTGCCGTGGGGGGAGGAAGTGGGGAGTGGAGTGTTGCCGTTGGCGGTGGTTCAACCGACGAAAAACAAGGTACGGCCTGTATTGGATTTTCGTGAACTTAATACCCACGTGATGAGTCACACAGGCGATGACGTCGCGGATGTGTGCGGCGAGACACTCAGGGAGTGGAGGTAGATGAGTGGGGCCTCGACCATTGTGGATTTGAAGTCCGCTTATTTACAAATTCATGTGACAGAGAAGCTCTGGAAGTACCAGCTGGTGAGATACAAGGGGAAAACGTATTGCTTGACGAGGTTGGGTTTCGGGTTGAATTCGGCTCCAAGAATCATGGCGAGGATACTCAAGACAGTGCTGGGGAAACGCATAAGATGAAGGCTGCCACGAATTCATATATTGACGATATACTAGTGGATGAGACTGTGGTGACGGCAGCCGAGGTTGTAGAGCACTTGGCTAGGTTTGGATTGGCCACAAAGGAGCTGCAGCCGTTGGAAGGGGGTGCGGCATTGGGCTTGAGATTAGAGAGAGATAGAACAGGCGAGCTAGTATTCCAGAGAGGTAATGAGGTTCCGGAAATTAGGGAGAACTGGAGTAGGAGAGAGCTATTCTCAGCTTGTGGAAGGCTGGTGGGCCACTATCCCATTGCAGGATGGGTGCGGGTAGCATGTAGTTACGTTAAGAGGAGAGCGGAATGTGTAAGATGGGAAGACAAGGTCGGAAATGAGACAGTCACGATGATGCAAGATGTCATAGAAAGAGTGAGACGCGAAAACCCAGTGAGAGGAAGATGGTACTCTCCGAAGTCGGAGAAGGGGGTCGTATGGTGTGTGCTCAGGTAATTGGCATAAAGAAAGTTTAGAGGCCCCCAAAAAGTCAAATATATGTTGAGGGATCCCTTCCGCCTTGCCTACCGGCATAGAGAACCAATGATTGTCCTCCTGCGGGAGCTGGTGACTGCTCTTATTAGTTATAGTGCTGGCAAACAGCTGGGCCTCATGTGCCCATGCCACCCACGGCCCTGACTCACCCCCTTGAATTTGAACTACTGAAGAACCCATAGAGTCCCTGAAGGGTATTGAATTTAACTCCGGGGTCAAACCCTGCAAAAGTTTTAAATCATTAAACCCATCTGACTTAGTCCAATCGGAAAATAGTTTTCCGGCGGAAGCGGGAGGCAAGGCAGGGGATGGCATGTACACAAAATAGTCAGGATTGTAAATAATGGAATGGCTTTTACAACTACATCAAGTACCTCCCCAGATTGGTTATTGGCCCTTAGTTTCTTAGCCTCACTTGCCTCAATAACCCAATGTTCCAGAACAGGGGATTCACCTGTAACTGTGGGTTGTGTGACCTCGGGGCATAAAGGCTTAATGACAGTCCAAGATGTATCTGGTCCATATAACAGGGGCATAGGGCCTCTTACTAGGAACAGATTTATCAAGTGGGAGAGGAAGCAATTCAGAGAATAATTTTAAATTAGACGGCAACATAGCCGTGGCTCCCAAAGTGGAAGTCGTAGGAGTGACAGTGGGGGGAGGTAAGCTTATGTTAACCTGCGGTTGAACAAGTACTTGCCCTAGAGGTCGCACCGCCGGGGCTACTGGTACTGGAACTGTTACCTGTCGCTCTCCCTTAACCTGTTTCATAAACTCAAACCACTCATGGAATTGTTCCCCTGTAATATAAACCCCACTTTCTTGGTCTGACTGGGACGCGGACTGTGACATCTCTGAGTCCTGCGTTCCCGAGTGCCGAGAAGAAGGGCGTTGGCGAGACGTCTGCTCCTCGGCGTGTACTCCATGTTGGTGTAAAGTAGATCCCGGTGACCGGGTCAGGGGGGCCGGGAAAGCCTCCAACCGAGGCTCGCCAACCCGGGCAGCGGAGTCATGTGTTCCTGTTTGTGAGTCGTCGAGATCGTTGGACTCGGAGAGGTCCTGCATGTTTAGATCCGGTATCTCATACTCTGTAAGGTCTTGGACTGAGGCAGGTTGGTTAGAAGAGCATTCATCTTCCTGCCGATGAGAAAACACACTGCTGCCCCTTTCCGATCCCAATACTGGTACAACTTTTGGCTCAGGTTGAACACGGTGGGGGATGGTAAACCGGTGCGATTGGCCGGAGACATTGCTGGATGTGTCTCTGGGTGCCTCCTTGTGTGACGAAGAATGTTTATCCGGTTTGGGTGGTGGCTGTGCCGCCGCTTTCGACGAGGAGGACTTCCTAGACTGCCTCTTCTTGGATTTGTCATCGCCAGCAGCAAGAGCAGCGTCAAAATCAGAGCGTGACCTCTTAGGCGCTTGTTCCACAGAAGGCGACTTGGGTCTAGGTCTAGGAGAGCGGGACCTGTCACGCCGGCTAGACGAGGGAGTTGCGTACGGCAGATCTGAGGTCCTAGGTCGCTTGGGGTGTCGGGAGGGAGTTTCACAAGTATTACCCCAGGGGGTGAAGTAACTGAATGCCCTTTAAGCAAATCTTCTATTATTTGGTCATCTAATTGTAATGATTTGTGAGCTACCGTCTTACAGTACGTTACATATATTGATTGAATATGGAGCAAAATTGTCTTACATTGTCCATCCGCATGGTTTAAGTATGCATTACGAAAGGCTGAACACTTAGGGCATGATTGGGAAAGCCACCGACCACGAGGTTTATGTATGCATTACGAAAGGCTGAACACTTGGGGCATGATTGGGAAAGCCAACGACCACGAGATAGATCTAAACAGAGGACACACTTAACACAGAGAAGGTGCCCAATAACTTAAATTTTTACAACCCAAGGCAGAACAGAAAGAGAAAGCACTCTTATCCATGGTTAACTCCCTCCCGCCAGGGAGATGCAGATCCTCCTAGGTGTCCCACATGCAAACCTGTGGGTGACAACATTCCAAGAATCAATGCTCATAAGGACACGCTAGGCTGGAAAAGCTAATATTAAAAAATATCTCCAACGATAATGAGAAATAAGAATTGAGTAACACTAAACAATCTTAGTTCCCCTTACGTTAAATACATTCCCCAGAAATGTAAGTGAGTAGATCGTAGCCTATCATGTGATACCTGTGTATATAATTTCTTACCTAAGTGACCAACACTGACCTCATCCCGTCTTGTTATGAAAGAACTAAACCCGGTGACCAACGCTACTTATGGATCTAATTCTGTACCCTCGGCGGACCAACGCCTTAATTTTAAGCTATATAGATAACTGAAAGCTATAAGATAGGAATGGGTGAGTTCGTTTCTCGGCTCAGCCGTTATTGTCCCGGCGGTAATGGCTACCCACTTCCAGCCACCAGGATAAACGTTCAGACAGTACCAAGCAACAAACGTTTTGCTGTTAAGTTTATGCAGCGAAATAAGTTGTTGTAATGGAGGCGGGTTAGCTGAACACACTCGACAAACAATTTTAGTAAAATGCCGGTCAAGCTGAAATCATACTGGACTCCGTAAAGAAAACAGACAAAATCCAATTCTATCCTGCACCAAACGAGGATATTCTTAATTTTTTACATAACTCTAGATGGTTCCCGGCGGAAAAACCATGTGAAACAACTAGAGGCACGTTGACTAAGTCTCACTTTTATAAATCCCGCCGGAAGGGCCAACCCTCCAAAATGGCATAAACAACGTGCACATATATGGCATAGTTATACATGAATCACATAAAATCAATAATAACACTCCCTAGCCATATATATACAACCTACATTAGGCCAGCTAGATGGGGGCAGATGGCAATTATGTCAGTCAGAATAGCACAAACCTGCAATCCAGCGTCGACCGTAATGAACACGTAGTAATCACGAAGCGTAGGTTGAAGAGCAGCATGGCTCCGTGCAGGACCCCTCAACTAAGTGAGACAATCCACTAGCGCTAGCCCACGTGGCATACTGTCGAACACCCAAAATGGACCGAACAACAGGCCCCGGTTCACCTTATAAGAAGCCTCATGACTAAACAGTGAACTAATAATGAGCTAGGATAATATAACAAGCACGTGGGAGCCTCGCCTTATCACAACGAGGACTCCGCCTAACACACTCGCTTTAGCATATTGAACCCTGAAAAACAGTCTCCAGGGCCCGCTGAAGGACGCTCACAGCCTACTCCTAGTCTATAAGCTACCTGACCTCAGCACTTAGCATGTACATATGAGTAAGGGCTCACCTCAACCGAGGGGAGGTGAAGAATGAAGGAGGGCTGGAGTGCCCACGACACACGTCCGACACTAGTGGGCCCGGGAGGAATAAGGACGTGAGATCGCTTCGATGAGGGAGGCGAAGCGTGCGGAACACCAGACGCATGGGAAGCGCAATGCTAAGATCAAGTTTAAATTTTTTATTTTCATTATTTTTGGCTGTTTTTTCTAGTAGTGGTACCCACATCATATAGGACGAGTCCGTGAGTGGTTTTTAAGAGTGTTTCGCTTACGATGTGTGGCAATCGTATTTTGATCTCTCCCGGGCGGGAAGTTTGAAAGACAAGCTTGAGTTCAAAGATTGGCCATACACAATGTTAAGGCGCATCGTCAATGATGAAGGGGCCACTAATAAATATGCCAGTGCATCAACACACGTTATAGAGCGAACGTAAATAGTTGGTAGTAACGCAACAGATCTTAACTACTCTGACCGTTATAAGAGTCTTTCAGAACTGGGGGTGATGAGTATATTTTGGCCTTCTCCAAGATATTGCTATCTTGGAAGGATTCCTATGATAAGTGCCGTTGTTGGGTAAACGGTTTCTCGCAGAACCCTAATTTGGTCTATCCCGGATAAAGCGCTTACCCTGGCAGCTCTTCTTTATCCACAATAGCGCCTCGGTTGGGGTAGAGAAGGATGTTAGTTACGACCAAACTGAGGTGTCTAACACGGCTTCATTGTTGATACCCACAACAAGCAAACAAACTCCTTGGGGGTTGCCAATTAAGTATCAATGCACCTAATTACGTATTCCCCAAAAAGGAAACAATGGGTGGTAGCTAGTCTTCCACCTGTCTTACGTGCAGTCACTAATAAGAACAGTTTTTCCCACTGGCTGATGATCTTAAAATTTCCTGTAGTGGTCATACCTTTTCTCAACATTCTGGCGGTGGAGTGGTTGTGCGGTAGAAAGGCGCCTGGACGTAGGATGTTCATGGTGGTTGTTTCCTTGTGGCTTGGAGGTGGGGTGAGGTATTAGGGGTAGTCCTTCTTGGTTTTCTTCTTCATGGCGGTGGTGAGGTTGAGAGGTAGCTGGGCGCTTAGACTTCTGTTGTGTATGGTGCCTTTTCTTGTGTCGTCTTTTCTTTCTACTTTTCTTATTATTCTGTACTTCAGGATTGTTCATGTTGATGAATAAGTTCTTCCCTGGTGATGGAGAATGTGTTATTTCGATCATGAGTGAAGTTACGGCCACACGTGGACGCATTCGGGCGGATGAATTTGTTCCCCCTTCTATGGCGGAAGGTGGCAAGGTAGAACACGGCTGGGAACATGGGGGACTGGTGTTATATATACAACTGCGGAGCTGTACTGGTTTTCGAGGCTGCATGTCACAAATGTATATGTCTCTGTAGGCCTAATATATTTGTTTTTATTCATCATATATACTTTGTATATTGGACAATGTAGCCTACTGAATAGAATTTGAGAGTAATATGTCTTTAATATTAATGAATATAGAAAGGAGTGATATTTTGATGACTTCTATATATAGATTTTGACTCACTGGATGGCAACTGATTACTATTGGGTGTATTGGAAAGAGCGGGAAACCGTAGCAGATGACGTTTTCCGGTCCCCAATTTAGGAGAAACCTGCCTTCGGCTGAATAAAGTTTCTACCGAAAAATGTAGAAATCAAACTTGAAAAAGGTCCGGGTGGATGATTTGAATAGCTTGAAGGGGATTTGGGAAGGCATTGGTTTGTATTCATTTTTGTTTTCATTATTTGTTTTCATTTGTTTAAGGTTGAAGGAGATCTAGGGTCCTATTGTTCGCAGGGGCTATAAATACCAGCCCCTCCTGGTGTTTGTGAGGCTCCTATCAACCATATCATAATATTAAATAACCTTAATTTTCAACTAATTACTCTAATAAACCATTAGCCTACTTCTCCAAATCAAGTTTCAAATATTTGCTGTGTTTTTGTTGTTTCTTATCATAATTGTATATTCCTTATAAGTTCCATATAATGTTTGGCATATTCTTTATATAATTTAATTTATTATTCATATTATCTTTATATGTTTAAATCTTAAATTAATTATATATTCCTTGTTTTGAGAGTATCTTGATCATTATCATACCATCACCATGTTCAATCTCAGATTATTTATATGTTCCTTCTTTTCAGTCTCTTTTTCAGTCCTCTCGATCTGCAATAAAATTAGATATATTCAGTAAATTCTGGATATCATGGCGGTT
This sequence comes from Lithodes maja, assembly GCA_037953745.1. Taxonomy (NCBI): domain Eukaryota; kingdom Metazoa; phylum Arthropoda; class Malacostraca; order Decapoda; family Lithodidae; genus Lithodes; species Lithodes maja. The sequence goes on from JBAKBP010017459.1 coordinate 24,457, forward strand.
ATATATCGGTTAATGGCTGGGTTCGAGCCCTGGCTGGGTCATATCGCAAAAATATTAAATATATCACACAGATATATATATATATATATATATATATATATATATATATATATATATATATATATACTGTATATATATATATATATATATATATATATATATATATATATATAGAGAGAGAGAGAGAGAGAGAGAGAGAGAGAGAGAGAGAGAGAGAGAGAGAGAGAGAGAGAGAGAGAGAGATAGATAGATAGATAGATAGATAGATAGATAGATAGATAGAGAGAGAGAGAGCAATTTCACATAATAAACAGCACTGTATCTTCTTGTCTGTTCTTCCCTTCCTCCCATTCTTCCTTCTATCCTCTTCCTCCTCTTTTTAATTGTCTTCGCTTTTCCTCTTCTTCTCTTCATATTCTTCCGTCCTTAAGTTTACTATTTTCCTCGCATTACTCCATCTTTCTCTTCCTCCTCCTCCTCCTCCTCCTCCTCCTCCTCCTCGTCCTCGTCTTCTCTTCCTCCTCCTCCTTAACATAAATTTTTGATGCTTAATTATCATGTTCTCCAACCAACTTTACTCCTAAACTCGATTAATGAAATTAACAAACACATGTGGCAGTCCGGGGATTCGAACCCAGGACGCCCACACCGAAAATCAACACACTTATGCATTGCGGCACGAAGACAGTTAAAGAATGCTGCACAAGCCTACGATTTATTATGCAGTTTCGAATCCTGCATACCAATCTTAGCATGTACATTCATTCCAACTGCACTATGGGAGGCTATGAATAGGTGAATGGAAATAGTAATTGTGGTGTAATTTGACTTATGTTGGGTAGGCTAGCTAGTTTTAGGCATATTTGGGTAGGCTAGCTAGTTTTAGGGATATTGGGCGAACGAACGCGAGGAAAGCAGACGCACGTGTGGGACGACTTTGGTGTGGAGGTTGTGGGGAGCTCCCGTTGTATTTACTGAGTGTAGTGTTCCTGTGGTGGGTGAATAGATTCAGCCGAGGTCGGTGGTTCGTGTGGGCATCACTGTAGCTGTAGGTCAGGTTGGATTGTGGTTTGTGGTCGCAGTTTTTGGAGCGTTGACGGCGCTTGGATGGGGAACCTCTTTGCACAGGCCTAGGCTATTCAGCGTATCTCTACACGAGTCTACAGGGATATTCTCACCGTGAGGTAAGGGTGCTAACATTTCGTATTTCAACCACAAGCTAGCCGGGCTTATACTAGTCACCATGTCTGGAAAAAGGAAGGTGAGTAGTGAAATGATGAAGTCATATGATGGTAAGGGCGATGTGGTGGTGTGGCTAAAGAAGGCAGAATTGGTGGCGAAACTGCTGGAAATTGAAGACTTGGCTAGTTTTATACCACTGTAGGCTACTTGGAGGGAGATGCGTCAGCCTTGTACATTGAGATGAGTGAGAATGATCAATCGGATGCTAAGAAGATAAGTGCTAGATTGAAGGAGGCTTTTACACAGGGAATGTTTGATGCATATGGAAGGCTAAAGAGGGTGATATGGACAGGTGAGCAGGTGGATGTCTTTGCTAACGAGATAAGGAGGGTGGCAGGGCTAGCTGGGTGGAAGGGAGAGGGCCGTAAAGCTAGCTTTTATAACTGGTTTTCCGGACAGGATATCGATGGAGCTGCAGCAGGTTAAGGACGTTGAGTCGGTGAGCGTGAGTGAATTAACCCGGGAACTGCGGGGAGACTCTTAAGAGTTCCCCCGGCGGACTGCGGGGAGACTCTTAAGAGTAAGTAAAACAAAAAATCAACTTTTGACATCGAAAAAAAAACAAAAAAAACAAAAAAAAACAAAAAAAAAATTTTGGCCCCTGGGCCATGCAAAATCTCAGTCCTCTACCTCCCCTCCTTCCCCACTTTCCTCCTCTCCTTCAGTTATCACCTATTTTCCCTGTTATTCCCTTATTCTGAGGTATATTTTCGTGCTAACATTAGCGAGTTGCAAGCAGGGTGTTGTCATCACTGATGGCAAGCGAGTGCAAGAGAGAGAGAGAGAGAGAGAGTATCGATCGACTGTGTCTCAGTGGCCTTGGGGGAAATTGGCGGGAAAGCAGGTTGCCTCACCCATACATTATACAACTCGCGGGCTATATCTCCGATTTTGACCATCCAAACGCTGTTTTCACTCGTTTTATTGTTGTTTCAGGTTAATACCTTTATAATCAACCCATAATAGGCGCATATGGATAAGTATTAATGCTATTAATGGTACAATGAATATTTTAGTGACGGAAACACCTCAAATACGTCAGCACAGGGGGACGTTTCCAATTACCCCCATGCGCACTTGTTAGGTTAATAGTTAGGGCTAGCGTATTGGTATCAGGAGGAAGCCAAGGAGTTGCAGCGGTTGCTATTGGGGGGCCGTAAGTGGAGGCAAGGTGGCAGGCTCCACGGGGTGAGCCGAGTGGCAGGAAATGGGAGGCGCCGCAGGTGCGTGGGTTCAAAGGTCGCTGCTTCAGATGTGGTGGCTCTCACATGGCAAGGGAGTGTAAGGAGCCGAAGCCAGCCATAACTTGCTATCGGTGTGGGAAGGAGGGTCACATAGCGAGCCGTTGCAACCAGGGAAACGGTCAAAGGGGAGCTTCTGCGCCGGAAGCTACCCCTTTAGTCGAGTAAAGGCGCTCCCAAGCTCCCTGCCAGTTGTGGAGGTACTGGTGGGGGGGAAAGGGGCAAGAGCCCTTGTGGATACTGGCTGTTCGACCACTGTGTTGGCCTCTCGTTTGGTAGGAAAGTGTGAGGGAGAGGACGCTAGGCTGGTTGCAGTCGATGGAAGAGAGATAAGGTGTGAGGGTGCCAGAGAAGTGGAGTTGACAGTGCGAGGAATCCGATTGTGGATCAGGGCCATAGTACTTGATAGAGTAATTGACGGCATTGATGTAGTGATGGGGATGGATGTAATCAGCCAACTGGGTGGCGCTACGATTGTAGATGGAAGAGTACCGGTAACGTTTGGAAGGTACCGGTAAGCCGTTCAACTGCCGAGAGTGGAGAGACCCAATGCGCTGTGGCCATAAAGTCGGAAGAGAGGGTTGTGAAGCTGACAGAGACTGAAGAGCTGAAAGATAAGTTCGCAAAGGCAGCCGGGGTTGTTGAGCCAAAGAGAGGGGTGTTGAAGACAGGCACCGAATGGGGGGCTGATCCATGCAAGATTGAGGATAAGGATTTTGTTGTGGTATTTGATGGTAGGAAGTGGGTAGTCGAGTGGTTGTTGAAAGGAGAGTTGCCTGTTTTGAAGAACAAAGTTGGTTGTTACGAACATGCTATGAAAGAGGGAGTGAGAGAAGATTTTGACAAGGAGGTGAAGAGGTGGATTGATGAGGGCATTCTGCTGCCGTGGGAAGAGGAAGTGGAGAGTGGAGTGTTGCCGTTGATGGCGGTGGTTCAACCGACGAAAAACAAGGTACGGCCTGTATTGGATTTTCGTGAACTTAATACCCACGTGATAAGTCACACAGGCGATGACGACGCGGATGTGTGCGGCGAGACACTCAGGGAGTGGAGGCAGATGGGTGGGGCCTCGAACATTGTGGATTTAAAGTCAGCTTATTTACAAATTCATGTGACAGAGAAGCTCTGGAAGTACCAGCTGGTGAGATATAAGGGGAAAACGTATTGCTTGACGAGGTTGGGTTTCGGGTTGAATTCGGCTCCAAGAATCATGGCGAGGATACTCAAGACAGTGTTGGGGAAAAGGCAGGAGATGAAGGATGCCACGAATTCATATATTGACGATATACTGGTGGATGAGACTGTGGTGACGGCAGCCGAGGCTGTAGAGCACTTGGCTAGGTTTGGATTGGCCACAAAGGAGCCGCAGCCGTTGGAAGGGGGTGCGGCGTTGGGCTTGAGATTAGAGAGAGATAGAACAGGCGAGCTAGTATTCCAGAGAGGTAATGAGGTTCCGGAAATTAGGGAGAATTGGAGTAGGAGAGAGCTATTCTCAGCTTGTGGAAGGCTGGTGGGCCACTATACCATTGCAGGATGGCTTCGGGTAGCATGTAGTTACGTTAAGAGGAGAGCGGAAGGTGTAAGATGGGAAGACAAGGTCGGAAAAGAGACAGTCACGATGATGCAAGATGTCATAGAAAGAGTGAGACGCGAAGACCCAGTGAGAGGAAGATGGTACACCCCGAAGTCGGAGAAGGGGGTTGTATGGTGTGACGCAAGTAGTATAGCGACAGGCGTGATATTGGAGATAGGTAATGTAGAAGTTGAGGATGCTGCGTGGTTGAGGAAGAAGCACGACTACAGTCATATCAACGTGGCCGAGTTGGATGCGGTGTTGAAAGGTATCGATTTGGCCTTGAAGTGGGGTTTGCGAGAGATCGAGGTTCGAACTGATTCTGCTACAGTGTTTGGTTGGCTGAAATCAGTTGTGACGGAAGAGAAAAGAGTTCGAACGAAGGGAGCCTCAGAACTGATTGTGAAGCGTCGTCTGGGAATTCTGAGGGAGTTGAAAGATGTGTATGGTCTGCAGTTGTGTGTAGTTTTTGTGCCATCAGAGAAGAACAAGGCAGATGCCCTAACAAGAGTAAAGAAATCATGGCTTGGGGTGCCAGAGGAGACAAAGGAGGCGGCTATGGTGTGTTGCATGGGAGCACCAAGTGTAAAGGAGCTACATCAAATGCACCACATGGGAGTCGACAGGACGCTGCTTGTGGCAAGGAAGGTTGACCCTGCAGTCACGAGGGACAACGTTCGAGAGGTGGTGAGACGTTGTGACAGATGTCAGTCGATCGACCCTGCACCGAGCGTACATGTGTCTGGGGAGATTAGAGTGGATAATGATTGGAAAAGGTTGGCGGTTGATGTGACACACTATCGGCAGGGGTTGTACCTATCTATGGTAGACTGCGGACCTGGACGGGTGGCTATCTGGAGGGAATTAAGAGCAGAGAATGCGGAAGAGATTGCAGGTGTGCTGAATGAGATCTTCCTAGAGAGGGGCCCAGTTGATGAGGTGTTGATGGATAACGGTACTGCTTTTCCGTCGCAGGCTTTGAAGGACATGCTTGATAGGTGGAATGTCCGACATTTCTTTAGAGCTTCGTATCGGCCAAGTGGGAACGGAATTGTGGAAAGACATCATCGGACAATCAAGGCGATGGCAGAGAGGGGGCAGGTAGCGCCTATGGAAGCAGTATTTTGGAATAATATGTCCCCTAGGTCAGGTCAGGATGTGAGAACTGTACCACAAAGAGCAGTATGAATGGCGACATCCATGTGCGGTGCCGATGGCCATTGGGGGGAAAGAAGGGCCTGTCTCTATCCAAATTGGGGAGGAGATTTGGGTGAAGTGTACATCCCAGTGGGGGAGGGGTACTGTGACGGACGTGCATTCCAGGAATAACTTCAGTGTCGACGGGATGCCACGTCACATCTTGGACGTCAGAAGAGTGGTAGAGTCTTCAACTGATGATGAGGTGGGGGATGACGAGCAAGAAGAGGTAGAAGAAAACGAAGTGGTACCACGACGGTCGCAGAGAGAGAGGCGACGGCCAGGGTGGATGGGAAATTATGAGACGGGAAGTGATTGTGAAATGGAGTAGGTGGGATAAAGGGATTGCGCAATGTCTAACGTACCTTAGTAGTACTAGGGCGGTATGCCATTAGGTACGGTGGAAAATTACTATGATTTCGTTGTTGTTTTTCCCATATAGTTGTCTTCTCTCGTTAATGTTTTTTTTCTTTTTTAGATTGATCTTGAGATCAGGGGGGCGTGTGGTGTAATTTGACTTATGTTGGGTAGGCTAGCTAGTTTTAGGCATATTTGGGTAGGCTAGCTAGTTTTAGGGATATTGGGCGAACGAACGCGAGGAAAGCAGACGCACGTGTGGGACGACTTTGGTGTGGAGGTTGTGGGGAGCTCCCGTTGTATTTACTGAGTGTAGTGTTCCTGTGGTGGGTGAATAGATTCAGCCGAGGTCGGTGGTTCGTGTGGGCATCACTGTAACTGTTGGTCAGGTTGGATTGTGGTTTGTGGTCGCAGTTTCTGGAGCGTTGACGGCGCTTGGATGGGGAACCGCTTAGCATAGGCCTAGGCTATTTAGCGCATCTCTACACGAGTCTACAGGGATATTCTCACCGTGAGGTAAGGGTGCTAACATTTCGTATTTCAACCACAGTAATTAATGGGGCGCTTAACCCTAGGGAAGGCCTCTCGATAAACTACTACTGAACCAGAATTAATTATTATGTTCTCTCCACCAACCAACTTTACTCCTACAGGTAAAAAGGTTTATGTTCTTTAATGATAAGTGACATGATAAATAATGTTCACTATACTGTAGGCTACATGTATGGTTATATATATTCCCTGTCCCCTTCAATCATCGCTGCCTGCGTCGCTGATTTTGCCGATTTTACTGATTTCACTGATTTTGCTGATTTTACTGAATGTTGCAGAATGTTGCCGAGTGATGCTGAATGAGCTGCGAATGTTTGTGAAAAGTTCCAAATGTTTGCGAAAAGTTCCGAATGCTACCGAAAAGTTACGAATATCCGACGAATCTGCACATTGAAGACCATATTTTTTAACATAGGTAAAAAATTGGCTCGCCCGGCCGAGTGCAACCGAACGTTGTCGAACGTTTGGGACTGTGCTGAGAGTTTCCATGCATTCCCCCGAATGTATTACCGTGTTGCTGAACGTCGATTTGAATGCATTTGGCTTTGGATTCTTGAATATGTGAAAGGGGCTCGAGTCCCTTGAGGATTATAGGGGAAGAGTTATATTTTTGTATATATATAATGGTGTTTCCCTATAATCTGGTTTTGATGGTAGACTCCTGTATTTGTATAGGCCCTATATATGGTTTTGAATAGTAGACATTTCAATACTAATAATCCAGTTCCTTCAGAGAAATTCGACAATGTTCAGAAATTGTCCACATTGTATTACCCCAGATGGAATGTTACAAATGTCCACAGATGCCACGTTCCTATTTCTTCTAGTTGTACAGAGGCATCGTGTGTTGGGGCACTTAGGGGACTTGCCCATCCGTGTCGTCCTGCCTGGGAATTGAATCCAGGTCCTCTCAGTTGTGAGCTGAACATCTTTTCAAGTTTGACTAGACTAACCTGGTTGACAAGATTCTCCTTGTTGGTATTATCATCTTGGTTTATATTTTCCTAGTTGATATATTTGTTTTTTATAATATTTCTTTGGATTGATAATATATTCCTGATAAGCGAGATTGTGCTTACTGACAGTATTTTCCTGATTCACCTGTGTTTTCTTTCTTTCTGTTGATTTACAAAATGTTTCGGGTTGATAAGGGTTTCTTGGTGAACGAATTTTGTCTGGTTTCATGAGATTTTCCTGAGTACAAATATATTCCCAGCAGATAGCGATAGTTCTCTTGTAAACGAAATTTTCATAATTGCATAATTGACATTATCTTGTCAGAATATTTACAGATCTAGATGTTTTTCGTGGTTGAAGTGATTTTCATTGGAGACAAATGATACCAATTAACTTTATTTCTGACCAAATTTTCATGATTGACAACACTTTCCTGGTTCTCCATAATTTTCTCAATAAAAGATTGACCGGCTGAAAAATATACATGGTGTGACAACATATTTCTGTTTATATCTTGGCTGACATGAATTTCATGGTTTCATGAGATATTCCTTGATGACCAAGATATTCCTATTTTGTTTTACCTTTTTTTTTTTTTTTTTTACGATTTACTGGTCGAAAAATGTTTCTTGCTTATGTCAACAATATTTTGATAATTCCCATGTCATGATCATCTTTGAGGTTATATCCATGCCCTTGCCAATATCATGGATCTGGAAAACTGCAGATGTGTATAGCAAACAGAGAGAGGCACACAACAATAAACTTACAGAGATTTATCTAAATCTTTATTAGGTTACAGTGGAGCATGGTTTATTATTGTATACACCATAATTATTAGGTTACAGTGGAGCATGGTTTATTATTGTATATACCATAATTATTAGGTTACAGTGGAGCATGGTTTATTATTGTATACACCATAATTATTAGGTTACAGTGGAGCATGGTTTATTATTGTATACACCATAATTATTAGGTTACAGTGGAGCATGGTTTATTATTGTATACACCATAATTATTAGGTTACAGTGGAGCATGGTTTATTATTGTATACACCATAATTATTAGGTTACAGTGGAGCATGGTTTATTATTGTATACACCATAATTATTATAGTTCTGTTGATTATTATTGCGTACATCGATTATGAGGCAAGCAAATTGAAGCAGTTTTTGCTATCTTTACTTGAATTGTATTAATAGTATACTATAATTGTATTAATAGTATACTATAATTGTATTAATAGTATACTATAATTGTATTAATAGTATACTATAATTGTATTAATAGTATACTATAATTGTATTAATAGTATACTATAATTGTATTAATAGTATACTATAATTGTATTAATAGTATACTATAATTTTCTAATATAAACTATGCAATTTGGTTATATTTGAAAAAGACCATTCCAATGAATTCCCATCATAATAGTTGTGCATGTCAGTCATACAGCATCGTCATAGTAATTCCCACCATAATAGTTGTGCATGTCAGTCATACAGCATCGTCATAGTAATTCCCACCATAATAGTTGTGCATGTCAGTCATACAGCATCGTCATAGTAATTCCCACCACAATAGTTGTGCATGTCAGTCATACAGCATCGTCATAGTAATTCCCACCATAATAGTTGTGCATGTCAGTCATACAGCATCGTCATAGTAATTCCCACCATAATAGTTGTGCATGTCAGTCATACAGCATCGTCATAGTACGTCAATTCCCACCATAATAGTTGTGCATGTCAGTCATACAGCATCGTCATAGTAATTCCCACCATAATAGTTGTGCATGTCAGTCATACAGCATCGTCATAGTACGTCAATTCCCACCATAATAGTTGTGCATGTCAGTCATACAGCATCGTCATAGTAATTCCCACCACAATAGTTGTGCATGTCAGTCATACAGCATCGTCATAGTAATTCCCACCATAATAGTTGTGCATGTCAGTCATACAGCATCGTCATAGTAATTCCCACCACAATAGTTGTGCATGTCAGTCATACAGCATCGTCATAGTACGTCAATTCCCATCATAATAGTTGTGCATGTCAGTCATACAGCATCGTCATAGTAATTCCCACCACAATAGTTGTGCATGTCAGTCATACAGCATCGTCATAGTACGTCAATTCCCATCATAATAGTTGTGCATGTCAGTCATACAGCATCGTCATAGTAATTCCCACCACAATAGTTGTGCATGTCAGTCATACAGCATCGTCATAGTACGTCAATTCCCATCATAATAGTTGTGCATGTCAGCCATACAGCATCGTCGTAGTACATCATACTACGCAAAAATAAATTGGACTGCCGCACTCATTGTTAGTATGATTTACTACGCTTCCCACTCACTAATATCACACATTAATTAAACCACCCAACCCTTCCCCATATTCTCCAATCCTCCCTCACTTCCTTTCCACAACTACTGTAGGCCTATTCGTGTTTTTACTTTATATTAGATCCTAAGGACTTTATTTATCCATGATATTAATAAAATGCCTTTTCAGGGGGGGGGGGGGGGGGGGACAATGTTCTAATTTTGTTAATGAAGGATGGGTTAATTAGTTGTATAGGCTATATCATATTGACATGCTGTTTAAATTTTAATTAGCTTGACTAATGTAAATATATAAGTTTCTATTTAGTTGATTGCATGAATAGACTATGTTAGGCCTATGTACTTTTGAACTGCAAAATTGATAGTTTAAATTGTCCTTTGGTGTTTAAAGGTAAATGGTATGTATCATAGTTTAGTGAAAGTGATATTGAGTGCAAGGCTCGCAGTTTGAGCAATCCATGATCTGAAGTGTGACACCTCTGTGTAGACGCTGGGGCAGTAAGGTCGAGCACAGCCATAGCCCCAGGACACCACACCTCCCAGGTAATGATCATGACCAGTGTAACAAATGAGAGGACCACCAGAGTCTGTATGACACGAGTCTACGCCACCGTCCTCATACCCAGCGCACACATTGGTGTCGAAAATCTCATCGTCGCTGTACAAATCCCGACAATTGCTATCCGTCCACACCGGCACAATAGCCCTTGTAAGGTAGGTTTACTGGGTCACCATTCTCTTCGTTAGCGCCCCATCCGGCCACCATACACATTCCGGAGATGACCACCCCTTCGCTGGGCAGATCTATGGGCTCTACGAGGGTGTTGAAGTGGAGGCTGCCTGACAGTTTGAGCAAAGCTATGTCGTTTTGGTAGGTCTGGGGTGTATAGTCTGGGTGAATGATGACCTGTGACACATCCAGGATCTGTTCGCTGCCTTCAGCTTGGCTGCGGTCATGCTCACCTGCTACAACCTAACAAATACACCTTTATTAATGGTTGATAGTAGTGTGTGCTTCCAAATTACATCGACTTTTCATTGTAAAGCTAGGAGTGGTATTCGGAAGTATATAACATACCTTAAACATTATTTTGCAATAAATACATAGAATACTAATCTAAACTAAACCACATTACGAATCTAATCCTTTGATTTGATTTTTTTGTTCTGCATAGTAAATGTTACAGGAATAGAGAGGTCGTTCAATTAATTCAAGAGGTAGGAAATTAATATATATCGATAATTCAGGTTCAATTTCCACCTTCAGAGTTCGCAAAAAGCTATTATATATTTGTATACTCTTTCCTCCCTTCAATTGCTATGATAATGTTTAATATACAGTTCAGTGATTCACCCAATCATCAGACTTACAAACACATTGTATACACCTGAGAATTCCCTGATATATGATGGCCATAACAATTATGGCCATCATATATCAGGAAATTCTCAGGTATACAATGTGTGTGAGAAATAATTTGACTACACCGGTATCTGGGAAGTGTTAGTAATAGCCTACGTTTAGGGTAACCTCATTAGAGTGAACCATTTCCTACCAGAGCCGGGTGATTGTAAATATTGTAAAGCATAATTAATATTAAGAAATTTAGAACTGTATAAGATTACCTTGGCCAAGTTAATTTAGTTATAAAACCTTGTATGATTAAATTGAGGTACTGTATTTGGGATCTATTTTGAATTTCCCACGATCGATCGCAGACGCAATCCACAATTTGCTGTAATATCCTGAACTCCTGGATAATATGTTTACTAAATCGTTGTAAAACGATATTTACATTAATATTTATATAGCAAAACGCTTCTTTTCGTTTATATGATTAAGTGAAAAGGGAATGAACCCTTGGTAACAAAATTAGTATATACAGGTATTTTACTTAGGAGTCGGAAAGTTTCAATTTCGACAGACCGTCCGCCATTATACTTTACCTCTGGACCATCAAGATGTGCTTCCTTGTTCTCCCGTAACACTCCCCGCGCCCGGCCCGGCTAGTAACCCTTCCTACCGAAGACGTAATTCGTCTAAATTGAGTGTAAAGTCAGTGAAAATAGGCTATCCTAAACAGACCTCGGATGCGGAAATACCCTGAGCCGAACAGGCCAAGTGGGATATCTCTATTGGTCTAACTGGTAAGGTGCCTGCCTCACACCCAAGGGTCGAGAGTTCGTGCCCCCACCAGGGCATGATATTTTCGTGAGGCTATTTCCGCATTTAACGAAGTTTAGGTGTGCTGGTTAATTGTTCAGATGGTTGAGAGTAAGATCGGAGCTCCATAAATCCTCTTTCGGGTATGGTGTAAAAACCGATCCCCACAGGACAAGGAAGAGGATAGGGAGAGAGCAGGGAGTGTTGTGAGACTCGATTGGGTTGGGTTGTGGAGTTGCCAGCCGCCCAAGCGAGTTGCCAACTGGGCAGTTTGTAGGTGCGTGTAGCATCGCTCAGTGAAGTTGACTCACCATTCCCGTTCATCTCTGACGGACTCTCGGTCGATTCGGCTCAAGCTTGTTCCTCTCTGTTCGTTCCTCTCTGTTCGGAGCTTTCGCTTCCCGGAAGGTGAAGTAGTGTAAAGTCAGCGAAAATAGGCTAGCCTAAACAGACCTCGGATGCGGAAATACCCTGAGCCGAACAGGCCAAGTGGGATATCTCTATTGGTCTAACTGGTAAGGTGCCTGCCTCACACCCAAGGGTCGAGAGTTCGTGCCCCCACCAGGGCATGATATTTTCGTGAGGCTATTTCCGCATTTAACGAAGTTTAGGTGTGCTGGTTAAATTGTTCAGATGGTTGAGAGTAAGATCGGAGCTCCATAAATCCTCTTTCGGGTATGGTGTAAAAACCGATCCCCACATGAGGACCCTAAAAATAGCTAAGTCATTGATATAGATGGCCATGTATACAATGTTTAGTTAGGGATTCTGATAGATAAGCTATCATGGGTTGAGACAACTGGTCAACCATCGTCTCATTCAATCCATGCCATAAGGTAGGCTATCAATTACTTTACTTTTATTTCTTATTTGTTTAATGTAATATAGGATAAACCTACTAATTAACCACATAATCCTTTACATTTTGGTGCCCCGAGTGAGGAATTCCGATTGATGTGTAGGCTAGGAGTCGAGTTAGGGCTGGTTTTCTACAGTTAGGGTCCCTGCTAAGTTGTAGCAGTAATGTTTAAGGTCGCGTTTGTGGTACATAGTTTGATCCTGCGCCGTTTTGAGGTCCCTAACTGTGAGATACAATGCTTTCGAGCCCCAGGTGGTAGAGCCCGTAATTTCTCGACGGACCGGAAACTTAATCGTGTGTTGGATTGGCCTCACAATTCGACTTCTCTCTTTGGGAGGCAATGATATCCACGAGATGGTCCAACTGTCGGAAATTACTGACATCGTCTCTACCATCCAGCAAATAGAACAACGCTGTGGCTCGAAAGTAGCGGTTGTGTTGCTGGAGCCTCCCATCCCTGAGGGTGCTGAAGGAGGGAGTAACCAGCTGTCATTACTGGACAATTCACCAAGCTGTCAATTGACGGTTACAGAGACTACTGCGCGGATATAAGACATTCCAGTTTGGAGCAAGTTCCTATCGCCGCAATCTAAGGCGTGACGGAGTCCACTGGAACAGAAGAGGTCAAGCCACGCAGGTAGCTCTTTATCATCAATACATCGTCGAGCAGCGGGAAGATTGGCTGATGTATCAGGCAATGGCCATCGGGGAATGGAGGTATACGCTTGAATAAAAGATAGATAAAGTTGGCGTTTCAAATCCTGTGGTAGAGTACAAAGGAGTACAAAGGAAATCAAGCAACAACAGATCTAGTGACGACGCCTAGGCTGCTTGTCCTCCAAAACACTGAGGATCAAGTGTCCAAACAGTGGTTTAGAGTGGGTAAGGGAATTACTGCCCTGGAACTAATGTCCGTGGCAGGACTAGGAAGTTAGTAGGGGACATATGGGTTAGTAACTGAGGGGAGGATAAAATAAAGTTATTCATTTACAAACGCAGTCAGTCGCGGGTTTGATGCGAGATATTTGTCTAGGCGGAGTTTAAATGAATCAACGGTGCTGCAGTCTATAACGTCTCGGGGAAGCCCATTCCACAAGTTGACAACTCGATTGAAGAAGAAATTCTTAGATTCGTGTGAGTTAAAAGATTTACCAATAATTTTGCAACCGTTTCCCCACGTGTAATTAGATTGGTCGATAGTGAAGTACTTACTACAGTTCATATTGTCGATGCCTTTGATGATTTTGAACACTTGAATTAAGTCACCTCTTAATCTGCACTGGGTTAAAGGAAATAGATTTAATTCTCTAAGACGCTCTTCGTATGGTTTGTTCTTTAGGCTAGGTATCATTTTGGTAACTACGTTGAACTCGTTCTAGCTTGTTTATGTCTTTTTGGTAATAAGGGCACCAGCATTGAACGCAGTATTCCAGAAGAGGGCGGACTAAGGTATTGTAAAAGGTTAGGATAACGTCTTTGGATTTATGCTCAAATGACCTGCCTATAAAGCCAATTATTTTGTTTGCCTTCTTAACAACTTCTGAACATTGTTGACTCGGTTTTAGGTTACTCGATATTGTTACTCTCAGATCGGTTTCTCTGTTTACATTCTTAAGCTGAGTGCCATTCATCGAATAGTTTGCTTTCTCATTTAGGTATCCGATATTTCGCCTTACCGTTTATGACTACTCTTTGCTTTCTGTTGCTGAGCCAATTTTCTATCCATTTCAACACACCGTCTTGTATTCCATGCGCTTTTAGTTTTAGCAGTAAACGTTTGTGGGGAACTTTGTCAAAGGCCTTTTGAAAATCAAGGTATATAATATCTACAGCTTTACTCTCATCGTAGAGGTTGAGGATATCGTGGAAGAAGTCTAAGAGGTTTGTTAACCCGGGAGCTGCGGGAAGACTCTTAAGAATTCCCCCGGCGGACTGCGGGAAGACTCTCCTGAGTAAGTAAAATTAAAAATCAACTTTTGACATCGATTTTTTTTTTTTTTTTTTTTTTTTTTTTTTTTTGGCCCCTGGGCCATGCAAAATCTCAGTCCTCTACCTCCCCTCCTTCCCCACTTTCCTCCTATCCCTCAGTTATCACCTATTTTCCCTATTATTCCCTTATTCTGAGGTATATTTTCGTGCTAACATTAGCGAGTTGCAAGCAGGGTGTTGTCATCACTGATAGCAATCGAGTGCAAGAGAGAGAGAGAGAGTATCGATCGACTGTGTCGCAGTGGCCTTGGGGAAAATTGGCGGGAAGGTAGCTTGCCTCACCCATACATTATACAACTCGCGGGCTATATCTCCGATTTTGACCATCCAAACGCTGTTTTCACTCGTTTTATTGTTGTTTCAGGTTAATACCTTTATAATCAACCCATAATAGGCGCATATGGATAATTATTAATGCTATTAATGGTACAATGAATATTTTAGTGACGAAAAACCTCAAATACGTCAGCACAGGGGGAGATTTTCAATTACCCCTGTGCGCACTTCAGAGGTTAAACAGGAACGTTTTTTACGAAAGCCGTGTTGAGTATCTTTAAGTATGTTATTTTCCTCTAAGTGATTTACGAGTCTGTCTCTTATGACCGTTTCTAGCATTTTACATACAACTGAGGTTAAGCTAATTGGACGATAGTCTTGCAGATTTTCTTTCTGAATCTCCCTCGTTTTCTATCTCCCGTATTATGTCCTTCCTTCATCATGTTCGAGTTCTCGATGATATTTAGTTAACTTCCTTCCCGTCTTTACCTATTTCGTGCCATATGGCCTTTGTCGCCTGGTGCGTTGACTTCATTAATGTAATGTACTGGGTAGGGATTTGCTGCCTTTTTTGAATATCGGTGTTACGTTGGCTATCTTCCACTGATCAGGCATAGTTCCAGACTGCAAGGATTTATTGAATAGTAATGTCAGTGGTTTGGAGAGCTCATCCTTAGCTTCCTTTAGAACTCTAGGCGAGATTGTATCAGGTCCAGGCGTTTTATTTACCTTGAGTTTATCTAAACAATTCCATACTTCTCTGTCTGTAATGGTGATATTGCTTAGAACATCTGAATTATCAATCTGAATCGGCGATGGTGTAGGGATATCACTGAGGTCTTCTGTTGTAAAAACTGATGCAAAGAAGGTATTGAGGGCATTACTCATTTGTACTTCGTCTTTGGTGTATTCTCCATTTTCATCGACTAACGGTCCAACAGTTGAAGTAACTACTTTTTTCTTTCTGATATAACTATAGAATTCTTTCGGGTTTGTTTTACTTTGATTCGCAATATGTAACTCTAGGGTCTTTTTCTATCTATCTATCTATTGCCTGACGCCGTGATCCCCGAAGGGGTGGCCACGAACGAACCGCCCCCATGCACCTCTGTCCCCAGTCAGTCGACGCCCCTCCCCCCAACCAGCACCGCCTTCATTCATGTAGTTCCTCACTCCATCCTTCCACCTCATATTCGGTCTACCTCTCCCCCTCTGTCCCTCCACCTCGCTCTCGTACACCCTCTTAGTCATTCTCTCGCTTTCCATACGTTCCATATGGCCGAACCATCTCAAGTTGTTCCTTTTCACACTTTCCAGCACATCTACCTCCACACCACACCTCCTTCTTACTTCCTCATTAGTCTGTATATCCCTCCATGTAATTCCGCACGCACTCCTTAAGTAATTCATTTCCACTGCTCTCACTCTTGGTCTGAGTCTCTCAACCAACGTCCATGCTTCGCTTCCGTAAGTCAGTGTCGGGATTACCACACTGTCATGCAAGGACTTCTTCACTTCCATACTGACCACCCTATTTCTTGTTACTGCTTTTAGCGTTCCTACAACCCTCTTCCCCTGTTGTACCCTCTCCCGCACCTCTTCATCCATAGTCCCATCTTTACTCAAAACACTGCCCAGATACTTAAAAGAGTTGACGATCTCCATAGCCTGACCGTTCAGCTTCACCTCACACTCTGTGACTTCACACCTTTCGAAGACCATAACCTTGCTCTTCCCCGTATTTACCTTCAAATTCCGTTTTTCGCACACTGTTCCAAACTCATTTACCAGACCCTGCAACTCCCATTCATTATCACTCATCAGAACTGTATCATCCGCAAACAGCAGTATAGGTAGCTTCCACTCAATTCCCTCCCTTTTCAGCGATACACCAACATCCACTGCTCTTGATAGTATTTCTTTCATAACTCCATCCATATATACAGTAAACAATCACGGGGACATCACACACCCCTGTTTCAAACCAACATTCAGGTCAAAGAACTCGCTCTGCTCACTCTCCACACGTACTGCCACCTTTGCACCCTCATACATGCTCTTCACTGCTTTCAGCAACTTGCCCTCTACTCCATATATTCTAAGTACTTTCCACAAACCTTCTCTATCCACTCTGTCATAGGCCTTCTCCAAGTCCATAAAGGCACCATACACCTTTTGTTTCTTCTCCAGATACTTCTCCACAACACAATTCAGGGTAAAAATCTGATCTACACATCCTCTTCCCTTCCTAAAGCCTCCCTGCTCGTCGCCTATCCATTTCTCCGTTCTCACTCTCACTCTCTCAATCACTACCCTACTGTATACCTTCTGTTACGGCTGGATCGGCAATACATATTCGGGATTCTTGATCGTAGGACAGAAATGGCTTATGTGACAACGACACGCTCGATTCCAGTCCCAAATACTATATGCTCCAGACAACAAAAGCACCAACGCCCTACAGAGTTATCGTCTATGGTAACGAGGTACCTTAACTCGGCGAAAGTGTACAACAGGGGTAGGCTATGAGGCTAAACTCCCTCAGACATTTATAGGTTACGTTATTACTAAAGAAATGCAATACTCAAGAAACTACGTTAATATTAAGCCTCTAATAATGTAGAATAGAAGCAGGCTAAAGGTATGACAGTGAAATGCTAAATGACAAATGTACACGCCTACTTGAAAGCGCGTGCACTAGAATAACTGTCCCCTACTAACATGCACTAGCATGTAGCATACAAGATGTTCATGATCCAGTAGATACCTAATAATACACATGGAAGGAACATAAATAGTAGTCACTTATTATAAGAATGAATCTATACTTGGAATAACTAAAAGGTTGCAGGCAACAGTACTGCGCCGGTAGCCTACTACCGCATAGGCTACTTCGCTTCTCTCACTCTGTCTCCCCTCTGAGTCCGTATGCGCCCTACGCAACAGAACTCCGGACACAGCAGCAAAACGACAGTGCAGTTAATTGATACATGAAAGTATTAATAGTGTTGTCTTGTGTGTGAGTAATGTGTATTGTAAAGTGTTACATACATAAACTTAAAGAGAGCTGCAATGCATAGTAAAATAAAGATATATCCCACTCATCATCCCCATGTGTTCTAGCTAGCAGGCCAAGTCACAGGAACAACGAGTCCCAGCACCGAAAGCGAGAACCCAGGAAAAGACTGTAGAGAACACAAGGACAGATAAATTACGTTACTCTACTATACCGGCACTACGAGCGAGCTGTAGTCTCTGGTACTACACTCGCTCCTGGCTCGGTATGCAAATCAAGGCTAAGTCCTCGCCCCTCTACAGACAACTCCTGGGCATGGTCGGGCTCTTACACATGGCACCAGTCTAGTCACAAATTGGATGATGAGCGGGGCATATAACTCGTGAACATGTAGAACGTTCACCAACTATCCTCATCAAGAAGATCGCTGTTCACATTAACCCCTTAAATCTAATACATGTAAATATATGCTTGTCCTAAGAGTAATACGAGAGGTGAGTGCTGAAACTCCTTTAGGACCTCAAGGGAAGGTTATGCATTTAAATAGAGAGAAGAATGAAATGAGAGTAATGTCGTCAGAGAGAAAGAGTGCAACCGTGAGAAGTTGGGAAAGAGGGCAAGGGATGTTAGAATCTCAAAGGTTCTAGGCAACCTGGTCATAGAGCACGCAGCGAGCCTCCAGGCAATGTGCAGTACGACAACATGGGCAGCCCAGGCAGCATAGGCAGGCGGCAATGGACTACCAACCCTGTCGCGCCTAGCTATAAGCGCAAGGCTGCCAACCAGTCCATACGTCTGGCAACCACCCCCCCGGCAGCGCGGCGCGCTGCTACCCTCTCGCTCTGAAGACTAACTCACTCTCTCTCTCTGAACTCCCATTGTCTCATCTATCAACTTCTCTATTGATACTACATATTAAATGGAAGGTCTCGACATGGCTTAAAACAAAACCCACCACTGGTTAGCACATGACGAGACCTTTGCAGAGATACAAAGAACATAGCTATACGTTGTCACACTCAATATAGGCAGCCAGCACGGTACAGTGGTACGGGCGGTACAGTGGAGTACCAAGGAGTACAATCAGGTTGCGTTGCCACGCACTGGGTGCGTCACAGCCCCCCCAAGACTTTAGATAATCGACCTTAGAAGCATTATCAAAATCTGACAGGCAACCAACCGACCTGCTACCCTTAGCTGCCACTAATTGCAAAAGGTGCACAACAACTGAAGTGTGAATTATACATAAAACACAATATCGCATGCATCATGCTACAACAATAAAGACTTACAAAACTAAAAAAAAAAATTCTCGTTTATTTTATTGTTTTATAATCTTTTTGGACGGCGTTATGATAGCCTAATTTTACTCCTGCTCAACCCACACACCGTGCACGACTATCCTGGATCATCAACCCTTGATAGACAATCTGCTATCACGTTCTCACTCCCGGCAATATGCTGAATGTTGAGATTATACTCTTGGAGCATTAGGGACCACCTGGTCAACCGCATATTCCGATTGTGAAACTGATTTAGGAATTTCAAGGGATGATGGTCCGTATAAATCGTCACTACCGGGCCGTAGGCTGGAACATAAACTTCGAAATGTTGAGCGACAAAACGATAGCAAGAAGCTCCTTCTCTATAGTCGAGTAATTCCTTTGTGCCGAATTAAACTTGCGAGAAAAGAAGCTCACTGGGTGTTCCAAGCCCTCGGAATCAGTCTGCAGTAACACTGCCCCGGCACCCACACCGCTGGCATCAGTCGCCAGCTGAAAACTCCTGGAGAAGTCTGGGGCTCTCAAAATCGGATGTGTACACAGCAGGTGCTTGACTAGGTCGAAAGCCCTCTGACACTCCGCAGCCCAACAGAACTTCACTGACTTCGACAGTAGATCAGTTAACGGTGCTAAGACAGTAGAGTATCCCCGGATGAAGCGCCTATAATAGCCTATCATACCTAGGAACCGCATGACCTGGCGCTTAGTGGTGGGCCTGGGAAACATATTGATAGCCTGTATCTTGCTCAGGGGGGGGCACACCCGGCCTAACCCGACCACGAAGCCAAGATACTGCACAGTAGCCTTTACAAACTCGCACTTCCTCAGGTTCACCACCAGCCCAGCATCGTGCAACTTCCCAAACAGGGTCTCTAAGTGCCTTAGGTGATTTTCAAAATCGTCATCATACACTATCACGTCATCAAGGTAGACCGTGCAGTTAGGGATTTCGTCACAAATATCGTTCATCAGGTTCTGAAACGTGGCAGGTGCGTTCTTAAGCCCATAAGGCATTACGTTACATTGGTAGGTCTTGCCATCTACCACAAAACCACAAACTTGCTTAGCTCGGTCCGACAGGGGTACTTGCCAGTAGCCTTTTACAAGATCAATTTTAGTAAGGTACTTTGCATTCCCTATCTTGTCCACGCTGTCGTCAACTCGAGGCAAAGGGTAAGGGTTGGTAGTGGTCAAGCCATTTAGCCTACGAAAATCTATGCAGAACCGCACCTTGCCGTCAGGTTTTGGCTGCAACGTGACGGGTGATGTCCACTTCACATAACCTTCAGTGATCATCCCTCTCTCAACCATGTACTTTAACTCCTCCCGTAAAGCTGGCAACTTTACCGGGGGCACACGGTAGGGCACTGACTTGAAGGGCACATTATCACCGACGTCCACGTCGTGCGTTACCTGAGTAGTGAGACCTGGGTGTTCGGCGAAAACAGAGGGGTATGACCTGAACAGGCCTAGGACAGCAGCACCCTGGTGCTCAGGCAGGTGACTTACAGCTTGCCTAGCCTCTTGTTCAGTATTCCCCGCCCACTGTTCCGCGGAAATGACACAGTCCCAGCTATCCTCCTCAGCAGCATGACTGTCCCCACCTCCTTCTCCACCCTGGCCGCTGCAGGCCAGCACAGGGACAGTGAGAGGCTCTGAGGGGTGTCTCACATACTCTTTCATGAGGTTAACATGACATAACTGATGTTTTTTTCTACGGTCAGGTGTTGCAACGAGATAATCAAGGTCGGACAGTTTCTTAGCCACCACATACGGCCCAATAAACTTGGCAGAAAGGGGGTGTCCAGGCAAAGGTAAAAGCAACATTACCTCCTGACCCACCGAAAACTCCCGAAGCTTCACCTTGGCGTCATACTGGTGCTTCATGACCGCCTGTGCATTAACCAAGTTATTACCTGCCGCTGCCATGCAACCTATAAGTCTCTCCCGGCTCTCAAGGATATATTTAAGTACAGACCCCGGCTTCTCTTCGCCCTCCCAGATCTCTTTCACCATACTTAAAGGTCCTCTCACATTATGGCCAAAGACTAGTTGATTTGGACTGAACCCCAGGCTCTCTCCTGGGACTTCACGTGCAGCGAACAGAACATACGGCAGACCCAAATCCCAATCAGTGTCATGTTCTGCACAGTAACAGCGTAGCATACTCTTCAGGGTCGAGTGCCACCGCTCCAAGACTCCCTGACTCTCGGGATGGTAGGCTGACGACACTACAGAACATATACCGTGCAACTGAAGGGTTTGCTTGAACAATTTGGATGTAAAATTGCTCCCCTGGTCTGACTGCACCTCACGTGGAAATCCATAACGGGAACAGAACAATAATAAGTTTTTAACAACTGCCTTTGCCGAGCCGTTTCTCATGGGGTATGCGTCCGGGTATCTCGTAGCCACATCCATGATTGTCAACAGGAATTTATTGCCACTACTAGTAGGCGGGAAAGGGCCAACCAAATCTACTACAACTTTGCTGAACGGAGGCCCGGTGACAGGTATGGGAAACAAAGGTGCCTTCGGGATGGTCTGGTTAGGCTTCCCCGTTGTCTGGCAGGTCGCACACCCAGCCACCCATGCACAGACATCAGCCTTGACCCCAGGCCACCAGAAAAACCTGCCCAATGCCGCCAATGTTTTTGTTACCCCCAAATGACCCGCCACCGGCACATCATGCGCCAGACACAATAAGGACTCTCTATACTTATTTGGAACAACCACCTGGTCTACTACCCTCGCACCGCCCTCCCACTTCGATTTGGGGTCTAGAAATCTGCGGTACAATATCCTGTTGAGCCTAAAGAAATCTCCCGGCTTCGCATCCCCATCTTCCTCCAACTCTATGGCACCATTGCTATAACGAGCTAGGCTAGCGTCTTGCAGCTGCTGCTCACTAATGTCCCTGGGCGTCAATGCATCAAGATGGTTTTGTAATAAGACATTACCCCGGCTAGTAGGCTCTACTGCCTTAGTGGCTCTCGCTACAGCTCTTGCCTCACGCGAAGTCTTACCCAACTCTGCCTTGTTACACACCATATCTGGGCCAGAGTCAACTCCCGTGTTTATTATAGGTCCAAGTACCGAATCACCGAGAAGTGCAGCAGAATCAATGTCCCTTTTCCTGCCCTTAGCAACCTTCTCCTGATCCTTCCTCCACTGTCCCCGAGGTTGAGTGCTAGGCTGTGCAGGAGCCGCAGAGCGAGATCGGGTTACCACACAGGCCATCTCATCCTGTTGGCACCTCCCAACCCATTCCCGATTCTCACCATCCACGTCGGCCGCCCTCTCGGCAACGACTAAGGGTGGAGTCCCGGAAGTGGGCACCGCAAAGTCGTTGCCGAGAAGAAGGTCGACGCCCTCAACTGGCAAACACTCAACGATCCCTACATCCAGCTCCCTGCACACCTCTCCCACTCTCAACTCCAACCTCACAAGTGGGTATGACCTCGTAGCATTTATACCCTGCACCACAACAACTCTGGCCGCATTTATCGGTTTCCCTGTGAAGTTCCTCAACAAAGTTTGCGAAGCCCCCGTATCCCTCAGCAAGTCAACCCTCCGTAGTTCACTCCCCCAGCTCACAAACCCGTGTCCCCGATGGTTACAGAAAGTGTCCCGGACAGGTGTCGAGCCTTCCGTACGCTTCTTTACCGCGTGTGCCTCAGCTGCTGACAACCTACCCCGGGCAGTTGCTGCAGCCTTCAGAGACACACCGATACTGTGAACCAATGACACCGGCTTAGCGGGAGTGTTACTAGGGCACTCACGTGAATAATGGCCTAGCTTCTGACATTTGTAACATTTCACATCCCCAATGGGCTTCTTCCCTTGTGCGGGCGAAGAAGGGGCCTGACCTTTAGTAAACGGGAGAGGCTTGTGTTTGTAGGTGTTATTAGGTGCAATGCTTTTAGTGTGGTTATGTGTGTCATAGGATTTGTTATTATCGAAAACTCTGGTGGGTGGGGTATAGCGCCCCTTCTGCCCTGACTCAGCCCTCTGAGCGGCACCGCAACCACGAATCAATGATAATCTGAGGTCTGCCATCTTGGCAGCCTCCTCTACTGTCTTGGGACATTTTTCCTTAATGTTCAGCGTTAGATCGGTTCCAGTACATTTGTAAAACTGTTCCAGATAGAAAAGTTGCTTAATTTCCTCAGCCGACTCTGCGTGCTCGGACCGAAACCAGTTATTACCTGCATCTGTTAAGTCCCGTGCGTGCTCCATAAAACTGACGTCGCTCTTCTTATTCACGCCACGGAACTTCAATCTATAAGTTTCGGGTTGCAGTTCGTAGGCCCGGAGCACAGCCTCCTTCACCAGTCCATACACGACACTCTCGTCCAGTGACAGTGCATCGTAGGCTTTCAACCCCTTACCCACTAGACGTGATGAAACTAATGCTGCCCATTTAACCTCCGGCCAGTCATACTCACGACACTTCTTTTCGAAACGAGCAAAAAACTCAGTCACTGCTGTCTCATCAAATGCGGGTACTAACTTAATTAAATGCGAAAGTGAGTCTGTAACCCGGTGCCCACCACCGAGATGACGCCCCGTGGTCTCTACTCTAGACTTCTCGACATCCATTTCAGCCTGGTACCTGGTTGCATCCTGATTGGCTTGGATTCTAGCAACCTCTATGCGTTCTATACTAGACTGTTGACTCTCTTGCAACTTAAGCTTAGCTAGTTCTAGCTGAAATAACATCTCAGGAGACAGGCCTGGGGGGGGAGAGCACAAAATGGGGGATCCACACCGAGACGTGTTTACGGGTAAGCCAGCTTGCCATTGAGAACCCTCCTGCTGCATCGTGCTAAGAATCGCTGGCTGAGGGCCCAGCTCAGGGGTAGAGTGGAATGGAGGCTTGGAGGGAACCCCCCAAGACCCCACTCCACCCACCGCCCCATCGCCATCACCCAACAAACATGCCACCAAATTCTTCTTGGGCCAACTGTCAGGACAGTCCCGCCCCAAAACCGTGGCTAAACAGCGAAGACCGTAACAATCAATAGCCTGCAGGCGCTGTTCGGTCAAAGGTGTCTGCAAAAATGCCCGGGCATCCCTCTCTCCACTTATAACACTCCCCTCCCTAAATATCTGTTGTACTTGCTGGTCACTAGGCTGTACCGTGTTATCCTCCCCCGTAAATGATGAGTCATTAGACATAGTGCTGGTTATACAATTGCTGTTCATAAAAAAAAAGAAGTGCTTATTACTAATTGCAGTCTCGACTCACAAAATGTTAAAGATGCTTGAATGACTCTACTCTAGACACCCCCAACGAAACAATCTGCAAGTCCACCAATACAATAATGACACAATAAAAATTCCTCCAATATGCAAGAAAATTCTAGCCAGCTCTACTAGGTAGCATAG
>JBAKBP010017460.1:0-2500 GCA_037953745.1 Lithodes maja
GTGAGTCAGGTACAAGGGGAGATAGAAGGGCAGGAAGACCCCCATTGAGATGGAGAGACTGTGTAAGAAAGGCTTTGGATGATAGAGGAATGACTATAGATCAGGCAGGGGAAGTGGTGGTGGACAGGAGTGAATGGAGAATGCTTGTGAATACTTGAGTGAACACGTGGTCATTTGGAATAAGGGGTCGGGCGCAAGTTGGACTAGATAATAGTCCATCAGGCGCCTGGCCCGGGGAGACGATTAATATGAAGGGTGCGCCTGGAAGTGTGGTGGGAGGGCTTGTGGCTTTGGCTCCGCTGCATGTCTGCCTGCCGAGATCGGAACCTCTCCGGGTGGTCAGGGGCCGGGGGAGTGCTGGAGCAACCTGGGTAACCCTGGTCTCTGGGTCTTCTCCTGGGTGACCTGGATGTGTGAGAGTTTGTGTTTTTTATCTGTGTTTATTTTTTGTTTTATGTTGTTTTTGTGTTTTCCCTGTTCTTGCTCTGTCTTGAGTCGGCTACCCCCAAAATGGGGATTGGGCCTGAGCATATAGATAGATAGATAGATAGATAGATATTGTGTTCAAGCATTGTATTTTGATGCACTTGATCTGTAAGAAAACAGTTGCACATTTGATAGTTAATGCCAATGCAATTTTACTAATGTTGATGTATACGATATTTGTGACACCTCGAGGATAATGTTAAAATTAATATCTTAGAGTCTACTCCCTAATCAACTCCTTAATCAACTCCTTCATCAACTCCTTCATCAACTCCTTCATCAACTCCTTAATCAACTCCTTAATCAACTCCTTAATCAACTCCTTAGTCTACTCCTTAATCAACTCCTTAATCAACTCCTTAATCAACTCGTTAATCAACTCCTTAATCAACTCCTTAATCTACTCCTTAATCAACTCCTTAACTCCTTAATCAACTCCTTAATCTACTCCTTAATCAACTCCTTAATCAACTCCTTAATCAACTCTTTAGTCTACTCCTTAATCAACTCCTTAAATCAACTCCTTAATCAACTCCTTAATCAACTCCTTAATCAACTCCTTAATCTACTCCTTAATCAACTCCTTAATCAACTCCTTAATCTACTCCTTAATCAACTCTCTCTTAATCAACTCCTTAATTCAACTCCTTAATCTACTCCTTAATCAACTCCTTAATCAACTCTTAATCAACTCTTTAATCAACTCCTTAATCAAACTCCTTAATCAACTCCTTAATACAACTCCTTAATCAACTCTTTAATCAACTCCTTAATCAACTCCTTAATCAACTCCTTAATCAACTCCTTTGTATTAACCCCTTCTGTACCAGCGACGTGTTTCCTTCATTTCATTATAGCTACATATAAGCGATTGTATGCAGATTGGAAAGGATATAATTATGGTAGCTAAACAGATTAATTATGGTAGCTAAACAGATTAATTATGGTAGCTAAACAGATTAATTGTGATAGCCTGTAGCCGTTTAATGGGTAAATGTCCTTCGTAAGCTGAATAAAATCGTATAATTGTTGCCAGAACATGATGAAAAAGATATCACCGGTACTGAATGGGTTAAGGGAGGTATTTAGTTTGTTCCCTAAGTTTTCATCAAGCTTAAAATTACACCCCCTAGACCCCCTTTCAAGATAAATTTGTACATTTTTTCGGTAGAAAAATTTCCTGGCCGAAGGCCGATTCCTCTTAAATTACAGGCTCGCTATCGCTCGCCAGGAAAAAATCGACACCTAAATGGCATGAAAAGTCTTAAAATTTACAGAAATGGGGCGAAGTTCTTAAAATCGCCAAACTAATGGGGCGAACGTCTTATAATATCAAAAGCAATGGGACTAACCATGAGGGAGAAAGGGGTAAAGAAAAAAATCCCTCGAGTGGAAATCTCCCCTTAACAGTTGATGGTGAAATGATGATATGCTAATGTTGTTTGTGTTACGCTCCGTTGCCGTAGACGCATTTATATATGTTATCGTATATATATATATATATGTGTGTGTGTGTGTGTGTGCAGAAGAATTACACACTAGCTAACTCCATCACAACTGTGTCAAGCGAAATCGAATACAAATATGGGTATGATTAAATGAAATAGCACACACTATTATATTTCAGCATAGTGAAGATTACTATAATATTTGTGTGTCGATTTTAAATAAGCTTTAGTAATAGAGCTAACTTTGTCGAATAAATCTACGGTATATTATCTGGCAATATTATATTAACAACATACTAAATACCCGGTACATATATATTTTATTTGTTGTATGCTATCATTATTATTATCAGGCTTTATTATTAGTAGTATTTATTCTTATTTATATTTATATTATTATTTTTTTATTATATATATATATATACAGTATATATATATATATATATATATATTATATATATATATATATATATATATATATATTTATGTATTTATTTATTATATACTTTGTTTCTCCCTGGTAGTGCAATATACAGTAACATTGTGTACCGGTACACTTCATAGGT
>JBAKBP010017460.1:7500-48911 GCA_037953745.1 Lithodes maja
TCTACCGAAAAATGTACAAATTTATCTTGAAGGGGGGTCTAGGGGGTGTTTTTCTAAGCTTGATGGAGATCTAGGGAGGAAACTAAAAAAATATATGAATATATTAATTAATAGACCAAACAAACGGTCAGTCTCCCCTTAACCCCTTTAGTACCAGTTATGTCCTTTTCATTTTATGCTGGCTAAAGCCGGCATCACACGAGCGATTTTTCCCTCAATATTTATCCTCAACACTGGTCTGGCAGCTTATGAGGCCCACATTCAATATATTTCGGTGACCTAAATTCATCTACCATCAGTTTAGTTTCCGATACCAGTGCAAAATATCCCAGAAATGTTGCCAGAATAATGTTGAACATCGAATGTTGACCATAAAAGTTCTCGTGTGATACCGGCTTAATTATAGACGATCATATTCAGGTCAAGAGGGGCCTCCTGCAATTAAGGGAGCTCAGACGGTATTGTGCAGCATAATTAACTGGTTCGGCTCAATGGTTTAAGGAGGGGGTTTAGTCTGCTCTCTAAACCTCTTATCAAAATTTAACAAAAAAAAACACACCCACAAGACCCTCCTTCGATATAAATGTGTACATTTTTCGAAAAAAAACATATATTTTGTTTTAATTTAAAAACCAATATTCTTGCTTCACTTTATAATTTCCTCTTGGAATATTGAGAGAGAGGAGAGAGAGAGAGAGAGAGAGAGAGAGAGAGAGAGAGAGAGAGAGAGAGGAAAAACCTTCGTGCGAGAGAGGATATATATATATATATATATCTATATAGAATAGAGAGGGTGAGTGAAGGGGGGAGGGGGGGAGAAAGAGTGACTCGTGCTTACATTTTTTTTTTTTTTTCTCCAACAGTTCACGTTTATCCACTGAGCAAAGTTTGGTGTATCGTGGAAAAGTTTGTAGTTTAATGGGCGGAGTTAGCTCATGAATTTGGGCGCGTTGTAGAATAACCTCGGGTGGATCTGAGCGCTGATGACCGAGAGATGTGTGATTTTTTTTTTTTTTTTTTTCATTGTTTTTTGTTGTGTTGTCCCTATGCTGGCTCTGTCTTGAGATAAATACAATATGCAAGAGATCAATACAATATCAATAAACCCTCTGAATTACAGATAGGTCCTTCTGAAACTGCATAAAAATCGTTTTATCTTAGCCAGAATCAACGGTAAAATGGTGTCATCTTGCTGAAGGGGTTAATATGATGTTCTATACTCTCACTCACTCACTCACTCACTCACTCACTCACTCACTCACTCAATTGCAGATGTAAGTAACTCACAAGATACCGTAATTTTTTGGCGACTTTAATTTACCTGTGACCAAGTGGGGCGATACTCTTACTTCACACTCCGGACATGACTTGTATACGAACTTGCAAGAGAGTTCGCTTTATCAATTTGTTCGAACGCCAACCCGTGGTAATAACGTTCTTGACATTGTACTTGCAACAAAAGAAGAATTAATAGAGAATTTGAATGTTGGTGATGAATTCAGTAACAGCGACCATCGTACGATAACTTTCACTTTAAAGTTTACTAGTAACGAACCAAATAGTAGCATCGAAAAAGTCTCTAATTTCAAGAAAGCAAACTTCCATAAACTTAGAGCTATGTTTAAAGAAACTGACTGGAGCTTTTTAATTAACAATAACGACATAAATACATCTTGGAAGTTATTCGAAACCACTTACCTAAAAGCAGTGCAAGACTGCATACCATCGAAAATACGGCGTCCAGGCCATAATAATAAGCCCAAATGGTGGAATAAAGATATTTCAAACTGCCTGCTTGCTAAAAAATTTGCTAATGATAGACTAAAATCCTCACAAAATGACGAAGAACGGGTGAAATTTGTAGAGCTACGACGCAAAGCCAAAAAGTTAATTAAGCAAAGTAAAAAGACCTTAGAGTTACATATTGCGAATCAAAGTAAAACAAACCCGAAAGAATTCTATAGTTATATCAGAAAGAAAAAAGTAGTTACTTCAACTGTTGGACCGTTAGTCGATGAAAAAGGAGAATACACCAAAGACGAAGTACAAATGAGTAATGCCCTCAATACCTTCTTTGCATCAGTTTTTACAACAGAAGACCTCGGTGATATCCCTACACCATCGCCGATTCAGATTGATAATTCAGATGTTCTAAGCAATATCACCGTTACAGAGAGAGAAGTATTGAATTGTTTAGATAAACTCAAGGTAAGTAAAACGCCTGGACCTGATACAATCTCGCCTAGAGTTCTAAAGGAAGCTAAGAATGAGCTCTCCAAACCACTGACATTACTATTCAATAAATCCTTGCAGTCTGGAACTATGCCTGATCAGTGGAAGCTAGCCAACGTAACACCGATATTCAAAAAAGGCAGCAAATCCCTACCCAGTAACTATCGTCCAATTAGCTTAACCTCAGTTGTATGTAAAATGCTAGAAACGGTCATACGAGACAGACTCGTAAATCACTTAGAGGAAAATAACATACTTAAAGATACTCAACACGGCTTTCGTAAAAAAACGTTCCTGTTTAACAAACCTCTTAGACTTCTTCCACGATATCCTCAACCTCTACGATAAGAGTAAAGCTGTAGATATTATATACCTTGATTTTCAAAAGGCCTTTGACAAAGTTCCCCACAAACGTTTACTGCTAAAACTAAAAGCGCATGGAATACAAGACTGTGTGTTGAAATGGATAGAAAATTGGCTCAGCAACAGAAAGCAAAGGGTAGTCATAAACGGTAAGGCATCTAAATGGACCAATGTAAGTAGCGGGGTACCCCAGGGATCGGTACTAGGACCAATTCTCTTTCTAATTTACATCAACGACATAGATGAGGGTCTCACCTGCACAATCTCAAAATTTGCTGACGATACAAAAATTGCAAATAGCGTACTCTCAAAAGAACAAGTTGACGATATGCAACACAATCTAGATAAATTGTCATGTTGGGCCCAAATTTGGCAAATGAGTTTCAATGCGGATAAATGTAAAGTACTACATGTCGGATACCTAAATGAGAAAGCAAACTATTCGATGAATGGCACTCAGCTTAAGAATGTAAACAGAGAAACTGATCTGGGAGTAACAATATCGAGTAACCTAAAACCGAGTCAACAATGTTCAGAAGTTGTTAAGAAGGCAAACAAAATAATTGGCTTTATAGGCAGGTCATTTGAGCATAAATCCAAAGAAGTTATCCTAACCCTTTACAATTCCTTAGTCCGCCCTCTTCTGGAATACTGCGTTCAATCCTGGTGCCCTTATTACCAAAAAGATATAAACAAGCTATAACGAGTTCAACGTAGAGTTACCAAAATGATACCTAGCCTAAAGAACAAACCATACGAAGAGCGTCTTAGAGAATTAAATCTATTTCCTTTAACCCAGCGCAGATTAAGAGGCGACTTAATTCAAGTGTTCAAAATCATCAAAGGCATCGACAATATGAACTGTAGTAAGTACTTCACTATTGACCAATCTAATTACACGCGGGGAAACTGTTGCAAAATTATTGGTAAATCTTTTAACTTGCACGAATCTAAGAATTTCTTCTTCAATCGAGTTGTCAACTTGTGGAATGGGCTTCCCCGAGACGTTATAGACTGCAGCACCGTTGATTCATTTAAATTCCGCCTAGACAAATATCTCGCATCAAACCCGCGACTGACTGCGTTTGTAAATTAATAACTTTATCCTCTCCTCAGTTACTAACCCATATGTCCCCTACTAACTTCCTAGTCCTGCCACGTTAGTGGCAGGGCAGTAGTTCCCTTTCCAATGTTCCCTTACCCACTCTAAACCACTGTTTGGACACTTGATCCTCAGTGTTTTGGAGGACAAGCAGCCTAGAAGGGTCACTAGATCTGTTGTTGCTTGATTTCCTTTGTACTCCTTTGTACTCTCTCTCCTCTCTCTCTCTCTCTCTCTCTCTCTCTCTCTCTCTCTCTCTTCTCTCTCTCTCTCTCTCTCTCTCTCGTCCATATTCAATTAGAACATCCCCGCTCAGCTCCCTCTTTCCAACGGAGCTGACAAAGTGGCTGTTTTCTTTCCCGTGTTAGTTTTGTTAAGGTGGAGATGAACAGTTTTTCTGGACCACTTTCTCCCTCGTGTTTAGCCCCAATAGTGTTTTTTTGTATATGTTAACACATTCGGCTCATTAGTTAGGCGATTTTAAAATCTTTCCCCCCATTTTGTTGTCAGTTTTATTACCTTTCGTGCCATTTAGCTTTTGATTTTGTCCTGGCGACCGATAACGAGCCCGTAATTTTAAGAAGAACTGGCCTTCGGCCGGGAAAGTTTTATGTATTGTTTTAAGTATCTTGAAGGGGGGTCTAGGAGGTTTCTTTTAAGCTTGATGGAGATATGGCGAGGACACTTAAAAAAAGTATATGAATAACTGAATAAATAGACTAAATAACTGAATAAATAGACTAAATAAAAACAGCCACTAGCCAATTGCAGGCTCGCTATCGCTCGCCAGGAAATAATCGGTGGAGTGGTCTTGCCACTGGCCTGGTAATCCAAAGGTCCCGGGTTCAAATCCCGATGTATCAATGGGAAGATATTATTGGGATGGAATTTGTGCTGTACCTGGTATCAGTGCATTACCACAAAGCCCACCGAAACGTCAATAAAATACCCTCATTGTTCCCTGATTAAATAGCACTGTATGAATATTCCCATATTCAAAATATGCTACAGGGGTGCAATGCCTGGTGAGTTATCTGCTCAACAGGTGGCGTTGTGTGTGTAAGTGTGAGAGTCCGAGTGTAGAGGGTGAGACAGTGAAGCACGGGAACGAGATGGCTTCAGAGATGGGGTCGTTTCGGGCCATGAGTGAGCACCGTGCCTCATGTGAAGGCAAGATGGCAGGTGCTCGTTGTACTCTACGTGCTTCACATGTCTCACTCCCTAGACTGGAACAAGACCTCACGGGCTTCACTGTTCATTGTAAAGCGGTGAATGTTAAGGCTCTCAGCCTATGCCCGAGAGGAAGTAAGTTGGAATATAAAAAAAAAAAAAAAAAAAAAAAAAAAAAACACTAAATGGCACGAAAAGTCTTAACATTGACAACGAAATGGGGCTAAAGGTGT
The DNA here is from genome assembly GCA_037953745.1 of Lithodes maja. Lineage (NCBI taxonomy): Eukaryota > Metazoa > Arthropoda > Malacostraca > Decapoda > Lithodidae > Lithodes > Lithodes maja. Next base: position 12,601 of record JBAKBP010017460.1, read on the forward strand.
TGAAATCGCCAAACTAATGGGCCGAACGTCTTATAATCTCAAAACTAGGGCTAAACATTAGGGAGAAGGGGGTCCAGAAAAACGGTCTGCCTCCCCTTAAGAGGGGGCGATGTATGTTGTTGTGGTGGGTCGGTAGGTTGGGAGTAAAAGGTCATATCAGGACGGATTACCAAATGAGGTTATTTTGGGGTCCTCGGTGTCGTGTTGTTCTGTGACTAATAACACACATAACAGAGCCACTCCAACAGCTTCCTCGCTCTCTCCAACACCCCTTCTCCCCTATCTACACTCTTACAAAACCACTCCAACAGCTTCCTCTCTCTCCAACACCCCTTCTCCCCTATCTACACTCTTACGAAGCCACTCCAACAGCTTCCTCTCTCTCCAACACCCCTTCTCCCCTATCTACACTCTTACAAAACCACTCCAACAGCTTCCTCTCTCTCCAACACCCCTTCTCCCCTATCTACACTCTTACAAAGCCACTCCAACAGCTTCCTCTCTCTCCAACGCCCCTTCTCCCCTATCTACACTCTTACAAAGCCACTCCAACAGCTTCCTCTCTCTCCAACACCCCTTCTCCCCTATCTACACTCTTACGAAGCCTGTCCAACAGCTTCCTCTCTCTCCAACACCCCTTCTCCCCTATCTACACTCTTACAAAGCCACTCCAACACCCCTTCTCCCCTATCTACACTCTTACGAAGCCTGTCCAACAGCTTCCTCTCTCTCCAACACCCCTTCTCCCCTATCTACACTCTTACAAAACCACTCCAACAGCTTCCTCTCTCTCCAACACCCCTTCTCCCCTATCTACACTCTTACAAAGCCACTCCAACAGCTTCCTCTCTCTCCAACACCCCTTCTCCCCTATCTACACTCTTCAGAAAAATAGGAAAAGTAGAATGTAGATACGAGGTGCCGCTGTAAAGGCTTATCCCTCAATACCTTCACCTGACCTGGTAGGGTAGTGTAATGGTTAGAGTGTTTAAACATAGGTGTGTGATAACCCAGGTTCGAATCCCGGTGGATCACAATTATACGCTTTTTTTATTTCATTGGAGGTGTTTGGTGTTGGGGTGAAATTAATCAAAAATAGATTAAGGGGAGATGGAGTGGTTTTTCTAGATCCCCTTCTCCCTTACGTTTAGCCCCATTCGTTTTCACGTTTTAAGATGTTTTACCATTAGTTTGTCGATTTTAACACTATTTGCCCCATTTCGTTGTTATTGTTAAGACCTTTCGTGCCATTTAGGTGTCGATATTTTGCTAGCAAGCGAAAGCGAGCCTAAAATTATAGGAAATTTACACATTTATCTGAGGGGGTCTATTTTTTTTTTTTTTTTTTTTTTTTTTTTTACTTTGATGGAGGTCCAAGGAAGAAACTAAAACAATAGACCCAAATATATCCACTGTCCCCTTAACCCCTTCTATACCGGCAACGTCTTTTGTGTTATATTCTAGCAATATCTAGACGATTTTGTGCAGCTTATGAAGGATCTGTGGTAGTAAAAAGGGATAAGGGTAGGGATAAAGGGTAGTAAAAAGGGATAAGGGTAGGGTAGGGATAAAGGGTAGTAAAAAGGGATAAGGGTAGTAAAAAGGGATAAGGGTAGGGTAGGGATAAAGGGTAGTAAAAAGGGATAAGGGTAGCGATAAAGGGTAGTAAAAAGGATAAGGGTAGGGATAAAGGGTAGTAAAAAGGGATAAGGGTAGGGTAGGGATAAAGGGTAGTAAAAAGGGATAAGGGTAGGGTAGGGATAAAGGGTATTAAAAAGGGATAAGGGTAGGGTAGGGATAAAGGGTAGTAAAAAGGGATAAGGGTAGGGTAGGGATAAGGGTAGGGATAAAGGGTAGTAAAAAGGGATAAGGGTAGGGTAGGGATAAAGGGTAGTAAAAAGGGATAAGGGTAGGGTAGGGATAAGGGTAGGGATAAAGGGTAGTAAAAAGGGTTCATTAAGATAGTTCGAAGCCCTTTATTACTTTTGATCCTTCTTCAACTTATTCAAATCGTTTAAATAGAGCTAGAATACAATTAAAATGACGTCTCCGGTACAGAAAGGGTTAAGGGTATTGGTGGTAGGTAATTACTGGCTCTGGTGGTAGAATCTTTCGGTTAATTGCGTCCCATCTTACCATCCAGCAGACTCGCGTTCAATCCCCACTCAGGTTGAAAAGATGTTCTAAAATATAGCCGACGGTTATCGTTTCCCCTTGACCAAGGAAGCTGGGTAATGGTCTCTGGTTGGGGCTCAAGAGCTTGAGAATCCCCTAAGGAGGAAATACGGAGAGAGAGAGAGAGAGAGAGAGAGAGAGAGAGAGAGAGAGAGAGAGAGAGAGAGAGAGAGAGAGAGAGAGAGAGAGAGAGAGAGAGATGGCAGTAGGTGAGACGACAACAACCTCGTCCCTTGTGGTAATTAAAGGCACCTGGGGATAATTAAGGTACCATTACCTGCCTGCAAGACCCCGTAAGAAGGAGAGTTTAGGACAAGAAAGGTCATGAAAAGGAAATATATATATATGTAAACCCATTTTGTACCGGTGACGTCTTTTTTAAGGGGGGTGACCTGTTTTTGTTCTGTCCTTTTCTATCTTTCTCTGGCTTGTATCCATTTGGCCCCATGCAGCCTACTGTTTTAAGACGTTTATCCCCATCCAGGTGTCAATTTTTTACTGGTGAGCGGTAGCGAGCCAGCATTTTTTTTTTTTTTTTTGACAGCAGGCTAAATTTGTACATTTTTCGATAGAAGAATGTCTCCGGCGAAGCCGGATTTCTTCATATAATGCTGGCTCGCTATCGCTCGCCAGGAAGAAATCGACACCTAGATGGGGATAAACGTCTTAAAATAGTTGGCTGAATGGGGCCGAATGGATACAAGCCAGAGAAAGAGAGAAAAGGACAGAAATAACAAAAAGCAGGTCACCCCCCTTAACTTGATTCTGGCAACTGTTAGTCGATTGTATAATGTATAAAGGGTCTGTAGCAATTTACATATTCAGCATAAAGGGTCTGTAGCAATTTACATATTCAGTATAAAGGGTCTGTAGCAATTTACATATTCAGCATAAAGGGTCTGTAGCAATTTACATATTCAGTATAAAGGGTCTGTAGCAATTTACATATTCAGTATAAAGGGTCTGTAGCAATTTACATATTCAGTATAAAGGGTCTGTAGCAATTTACATATTCAGTATAAAGGGTCTGTAGCAATTTACATATTCAGTATAAAGGGTCTGTAGCAATTTACATATTCAGTATAAAGGGTCTGTAGCAATTTACATATTCAGTATAAAGGGTCTGTAGCAATTTACATATTCAGTATAAAGGGTCTGTAGCAATTTACATATTCAGTATAAAGGGTCTGTAGCAATTTACATATTCAGTATAAAGGGTCTGTAGCAATTTACATATTCAGTATAAAGGGTCTGTAGCAATTTACATATTCAGTATAAAGGGTCTGTAGCAATTTACATATTCAGTATAAAGGGTCTGTAGCAATTTACATATTCAGTATAAAGGGTCTGTAGCAATTTACATATTCAGCATAAAGGGTCTGTAGCAATTTACATATTCAGTATAAAGGGTCTGTAGCAATTTACATATTCAGTATAAAGGGTCTGTACCAATTTACATATTCAGTATAAAGGGTCTGTAGCAATTTACATATTCAGTATAAAGGGTCTGTAGCAATTTACATATTCAGTATAAAGGGTCTGTAGCAATTTACATATTCAGTATAAAGGGTCTGTAGCAATTTACATATTCAGTATAAAGGGTCTGTAGCAATTTACATATTCAGTATAAAGGGTCTGTAGCAATTTACATATTCAGTATAAAGGGTCTGTAGCAATTTACATATTCAGTATAAAGGGTCTGTAGCAATTTACATATTCAGTATAAAGGGTCTGTAGCAATTTACATATTCAGTATAAAGGGTCTGTAGCAATTTACATATTCAGTATAAAGGGTCTGTAGCAATTTACATATTCAGTATAAAGGGTCTGTAGCAATTTACATATTCAGTATAAAGGGTCTGTAGCAATTTACATATTCAGTATAAAGGGTCTGTAGCAATTTACATATTCAGTATAAAGGGTCTGTAGCAATTTACATATTCAGTATAAAGGGTCTGTAGCAATTTACATATTCAGTATAAAGGGTCTGTAGCAATTTACATATTCAGTATAAAGGGTCTGTAGCAATTTACATATTCAGTATAAAGGGTCTGTAGCAATTTACATATTCAGTATAAAGGGTCTGTAGCAATTTACATATTCAGTATAAAGGGTCTCTGTAGCAATTTACATATTCAGTATAAAGGGTCTGTAGCAATTTACATATTCAGTATAAAGGGTCTGTAGCAATTTACATATTCAGTATAAAGGGTCTGTAGCAATTTACATATGCAGTATAAAGGGTCTGTAGCAATTTACATATTCAGTATAAAGGGTCTGTAGCAATTTACATATTCAGTATAAAGGGTCTGTAGCAATTTACATATTCAGTATAAAGGGTCTGTAGCAATTTACATATTCAGTATAAAGGGTCTGTAGCAATTTACATATTCAGTATAAAGGGTCTGTAGCAATTTACATATTCAGTATAAAGGGTCTGTAGCAATTTACATATTCAGTATAAAGGGTCTCTGTAGCAATTTACATATTCAGTATAAAGGGTCTGTAGCAATTTACATATTCAGTATAAAGGGTCTGTAGCAATTTACATATTCAGTATAAAGGGTCTGTAGCAATTTACATATTCAGTATAAAGGGTCTGTAGCAATTTACATATTCAGTATAAAGGGTCTGTAGCAATTTACATATTTATATATTTATTGAGTTATAGATTTCGAACTACCTCACTTAACCCTTCTTACTACATCAGATCCTTCTTAAGGGGAGATTACCACTTGGGGGATTGTTTTCTGGACCCCTTTCTCCCTCATGTTTAGCCCCATTGCTTTTGAGATTTTAAGACTTTCGCCTCATTAGTTTGACAATCTTAAGAACTTTCGCCCCATTTCTGTCAATTTTAAGACCTTTCGTGCCAATTAGGTGTCGATTTTTTTCTTGGCGAGCGATAGCGAGCCTGTAATGTAAGAGGAACCGGCCTTCGGCCGGGACATTTTTCTACCGAAAAATTTACAAATTTATCTTGAAAGGGGGTCAAGGGGTGTAATTTCAAGCTTGATGGAAGTCTAGGAAACACACTAAAAACCTCCCCTTAAACAACACATAATTGTCTACATAAGGTAGAATATAATTATAAGTAAATCGCAGGTATAGAAGGGGTTAACATAGAGACAATATTTACCGATATGTTTTCCTCAGTAATCTATAAAATTCACACACATTTTGTTGCAACACTAGTTTTGTTGCAACACTAGTTTTGTTGCAACACTAGTTGTGTTGCAACACTAGTTTTGTTGCAACACTAGTTTTGTTGCAACCCTAGTTTTGTTGCAACCCTAGTTTTGTTGCAACCCTAGTTTTGTTGCAACACTAGTTTTGTTGCAACACTAGTTTTGTTGCAACACTAGTTTTGTTGCAACACTAGTTTTCCCATTCCCACACTTTAAGGAGGGTCACCGGCTTTTTTATCATTCTCTCCTTTTCTCTCTTTCCCTGGCTTGTATCCATTCGGCCCCATACAGCCAACTGGTTTAAGACGTTTATTCCCATCCAGGTGTCGATTTCCTTCCTGGCGAGCGATAGCGAGCCAGCATTGTTTGGAAAAATCCGGCTTCGCCGGAGATATTTTTCTATCGAAAGATGTACAAATTTAGCTTGCTGTCAAAATAATAATATATATATATCCTGGCTCGATACCGCTCGCCAGCAAAATATTTACACCTGGATGGGGGCAAACGTCTTAAAACTTATATATATGCCGGTATATATATATATATACAGTATATAATTATATATATTACAGTAGGGGAGGTGTGGTGGAGTGGTCTTGCCACTGGCCTGGTAATCCAAAGGTCCCGGGTTCAAATCCCGATGTATCAATGGGAAGATATTATTGGGATGGAATTTGTGGAATTTGTGCATTACCACAAAGCCCACCGAAACGTCAATAAAATACCCTCATTGTTCCCTGATTAAATAGCACTGTATGAATATTCCCATATTCAAAATATGCTATAGGGGTGCAATGCCTGGTGAGTTATCTGCTCAACAGGTGGCGTTGTGTGTGTGTAAGTGTGAGAGTCCGAGTGTAGAGGGTGAGACAGTGAAGCACGGGAACGAGATGGCTTCAGAGATGGGGTCGTTTCGGGCCATGAGTGAGCACCGTGCCTCATGTGAAGGCAAGATGGCAGGTGCTCGTTGTACTCTACGTGCTTCACATGTCTCACTCCCTAGACTGGAACAAGACCTCACGGGCTTCACTGTTCATTGTAAAGCGGTGAATGTTAAGGCTCTCAGCCTATGCCCGAGAGGAAGTAAGTTGGAATATAGAAAAAAAAAAAAAAAAAAAAAAATATATAAAATTCCTATATGTATTTTTGTGTTCTTTCTTTTCATACTGTATGTCTGACCTTTAAAGGCTGGGGCTCGAGTTTCTCATTATCTCTCAACGTCGTCATAAATTGATTTTTCTCCTGGTCTGCTTTACGCCGCTTTCATAACCAGTTATTATCTTTTAACAAGCATCATGGCAGTTTTACTAGACTGGAGTTTCAATGCTCTGCTTATGCTATCGTTATCGTTCTGTATGTAGTTGCCTCTTCACCTTTGCTTTATATATTCAGTATATACTGTATATATATATATATATATATATATATATATATATATATATATATATGAAGGAGACCAAAGGGAATCTGCCTGTGAAGTGTCTCCCAATAGCCAAAAGAGTGACATAGAGCCAAATTTATGGAACGTTGGAGTCACAATGCCTGGAATGGCGAGGTTTAAAGCGGTCTAAGTCATAGGATGAAGGAAAGATTGATTGAATTCCATAGTTCACTTGTTGACTAGAAGAAAGATATACAGTATATATAATATATATTTATATAACACCTACCCCATTAAGTCTCGAGTAGAGTCTGTCTGTTAAAGATGGGTCGATCTTCTGGACCTCCTTCTCCCTCATGTTTAGCCCCATTAGTTTTGAGATTTTAAGACGTTCGTTCCATTAGTTTGGCGATTTTGAGACCTTTCACCCCATTTCTTTGTCAATATTATTACCTTTCGTGCCATTAAGGTTCCGATTATTTACAAGCGAGCCTGTAGTTTTAGGAGAAACCGGCCTTTGGCCGGGAAATTTTTCTACCGAAAAATGTACAAATTTATCTTGAACGGGGATCTAAGGGGTGTTTTTTTTGTTTAAGGTTGATGGAGGTCTAGCGAGCAAGCTAAACAATCAATCAATAAGTAAATAAATAGACCCAAAAACAAGCACTGCCCCCTTTAATTCCCTATCCAGTGGGTCCCTCTCGCGGCCAACATGTTCCACGCCAACGGGAAACAAGGGTTCTCCGTTAAGGGGAGATGGGCCGTTTTTCTGGTCCCCTTTCCTCCTCATGCTTTTACCCATTAGTTTCTACATTTTAAGACGTTCGGCCCATTAGTTTGTCAAATCTAACACCTTTCGCTCCATTTTGTTGTCAATTTTAAGACCTTTCGTGCCATATAGGTGTCGATTATTTCCTGGCGAGCGATAGCGAGCCTGATAATTTAGGAGGAACCGGCCTTCGGCCGGGACATTTTCATACCGAAAAATTTATACATTTATCTTGAAGGGGGGTCTAGGAGGTGTTTTTCTAAGCTTAGAGCTCTAACTAAGAAATGTAGGAATAATTGAATTAACCCTTTGAAGCTCTGACGCGTTTTAGCAGTTTATTTTGGCTATCATTAGGCGATTGTATGCAGCTTAGGAAGTATCTGTGGGTATTAAAAGGGTAAATACTATCTCAATCAACCCTTTGACTTCCATATACCGTTACTAGTCTAAATAAAATCGTCTAAGAGTAGCCAGAAACCGAACAGAAACACGTATTGGAGCTTGAAAGGGTTAATAGATACTAACATAAAGAACCCATCTCCCCTTAAATGGGAAGGTCAGACGGCCTCACCACCAGCAGCAGGCACCTCACCTATATTGTACACACGTTCCAGAGGATATTGTATTATATGCGGTTTTATTTCAGCTGATGGTAATATGGATCCCTTATTAACTCATTCCAAGATACTTAATGGACAAATTAAAACTAGTATTTCATTAATTGCACACACACACACACACACACACACACACACACACACACACACACACACAAACATGCAGTCTCTCAGATATATATATATGTATACCTGTATATATATATATATATATATATATATATATATATATATATATATATATACATATACAGTATATATATATATATATATATATATATATTGTTACGGCTGGATCGGCAATACATATTCGGGATTCTTGATCGTAGGACAGAAATGGCTTATGTGACAACGACACGCTCGATTCCAGTCCCAAATACTATATGCTCCAGACAACAAAAGCACCAACGCCCTACAGAGTTATCGTCTATGGTAACTGTTACGACCGGGCACTCGGGTACACTAGGGCTCTTACACAGGACTCGAGTATGGCTCGCTGCCACAACGGAAACACACGATCCCAACCCCAGAGTACTGCCAGCCGAACAAAAAACGCCACTACCCTCCAGAGTTCTATCTGCTATAACGGGGTATACAAGAACTCGGTACTAGCGTTTCACACAACAGACTAATAACAAGACGGGAGTTATCTAGTCTGGTCAACAATCAAACAAAGAAGAAAGTACTACAACACTAAAGAATAGTGTTGGCCGAAGCCGAAGTAATCCACCCTTGAACTAAGAACTTAAGAAGTCCTCCACCCTCTACTTCGGATCGGCACTATTACGTTACGTTAAACAATAGTCCTCGAGCATCAAGCAAGGAATCTTCTGACAAGTTAGATGCTTCTCGAATACTCATAAGAAGTAAGTATCGGATTTTGAACAGCAATTTAATGAATAACTCACTGGTAATTAAAGGCTTTAAATTGACATAAGAAGAATTATAAGAATAAGCAATAGGATATGGCAAACATTAAGAAGAAGTACTCCGACAATGCACTGGCAATAGCCTACTAAGATTGTGCTCGTGGGCCACTAATCTCTGAAGTAGCTAAGCGTGCCACACATGAAATCAATAGTGCTTAAACAATAATATACATAAGGAGAAGCTTCAATACTATGCTGTATCTGCTGGTCGAGCAAAGTCTAGCTGGGATATCTAAGGTTAAGAGACAATGGCTGAGCAAGCGGCTCGTAGCCTAGCGAGGTCCTTAAGACTGTGCGGCCAAATTACGGTAATTGACGGGATGCTCTCTTGAGAGATCCAGATCACTAGTATCTGGTTCTCTCCTGGCGATCCTCTCAAAGTCAAGCAAATGAGATAGCACAGTGTTGGGTGGCACAGGCAAAAGCCCTCACTCGCAACACAGTGCTAAACTCCCACGGTACACAATCAAAAAGACCCCCTAGGCTTCCCACGTCTCCGTTGCAATTGTGCTGGTTCAACCAACCTAGCACTCATAGGAAATCACAACTCGAGGAACCCTATCCCAGTCTAGCATTACCTAAACCAGCAGAAAACAGGAACATGAATAATAGTACACAGGGAAATACATATACGAGTGCAACAAACATCAATCAATCCTATTCTAGTTGACCCTTCCAAAATAGGCTATCTAACAGGCACTTATCTCGTGAGAACTCAAGCGATAATACTTTGGCTGACTAAATCTGCACCAAAGGGGTCATTGAGGTTATACAGGGACGAGAAGAGAAGAAGGTAGGCTGTTCAGAGAGTAGAGAAAGTTCACATCAGTCGGAAGAATATGGATAGTTGCAAGGGATATGAGAGGTCGCTTTGCCTGATGAGTTCTGATCTAAAAATGGCGAGACCTCCCTTTTTATACTCGGCCCCGTAGCGAGCATAACGGCAATCATGACGTCACATTCGCTCTCTCAATCTGGGATCGACAAAGGATTCCCACGCTCTTGATGAGGGGGGAGGGAGGGGGGAAGGAGGGAGGAGGGAGTGAGGCCTACACACCTCGTGGCGCGCACACTGTCCTCCGTTACATAACTCTCTCTCTTCGCATCATTATATATATATATAAATCCCACACACAATACTTATATCTAATGATATAAAATAGAACTCGTTGACTTAGAAGAAAACAAAATACATAATGATAATACTTATAGTACAACGGTTCACATAAACTGAGTTAGGAAACTCTACACAGACTACAGCCAAAGTTCCTGCCCTGACGATCCTAGCGAGGGTGGGGCCTGACTGGGCGTTCTGTACAGCATGCTCATACTCGACATGCGTCACACCTCCCCCAAGATTTTACTTGCTCAACCCTGAGCTAAAATCTGATATACAGAACCCCATCAAACCCCTCACACCCAGCGACCGCATGGCACTAAAACAACGCTGAGTTTATCACTAAAACACATCTTATAAAAAAAAAATTCACATTTCATAACTCCTCCCAACAAGAGTAAAAGACACAATATCATGCTCCCAGAGCGAGCTTACAGCAGCTCAGCCGTTTGATAGTTCGTGGACTACTCAAACCTTATAGGCTATGACAAACTTATACAATTATCTTCATCAAAAAGAAAGAGTTTTTATATGATTTTTATATTTTAATATGTTTTTTTCCGGCTGCACCATAAGGGCAGCCTATTTTCTTCTATACCAAACGCTCAACAATCCTGCTTTACGACCCAATACGCTGGGCTACAACCGCGAGCCAACAAGCACCAAGCGCAAAATACTACTCAAACCAAAGCAGGAGGCTACCCGTGTGTCAATTTACCCAGGATCATATACCCCTGAACGACCACATGCAACCTCGTTGTCACAACCGGCAATATGGCTTATGTCCAGGTTATATACCAATAACCTTAGTGATCACCTGGTCAGCCTCATATTCCGATTGTGAAACGGGTCCAAGATCTTGAGAGGGTAATGATCTGGGTAAACTACACCGACCGGACCATAGGCTGGAACATAGATCTCGAAATGCCCCAGCGCATCATTGTCCTTTTCACTTTCATTCATCAGGCTCTGACACGTTGCTGGTGCATTCTTAAGTCCGTCAGGCACAACATTGCACTGGTAGGTACTCCCGTCCACAACAAAACCACATACCTCTTTAGCACGCTCGGACAAAGTTACAAGCAACGACCACTCACGACATTCCTTATCCCTCAGATCCTTCGTCCACACGTAATCCAGCTCTGCTTGCACCATAGGCTGTCGAGCAGGATTTATACGGCAGGGAATTAAACTGAGCCTTGCACTATCTCCAGCCTGCATGTCGGATTCTACCCCGTACCTCAGGCCTGGAGAAGCAACAAACATGCGAAAGTACTGCCATAGCCTAGTAAATAACTGCCTTGCACTGTCTCCACGAACAACATGCCTTGTGCCTCCCACAACCCAGCCGAGACCGCAGCTTCTAACCTGTAGTCTCCCTCCTTCTCCCACCTTCGTCCCTAGAACAGCCAGGTCATGAGAGGACAATCAGTACCACCTGTGCAGTCACTCCCACAGTTCATTATAGCTAAGGCTTCCCCGCCGATACCGTACATGCGCACCCCACATTCTTGTGACGACATCTGCCTCCGGCAGCATCACCGCTTTTAGCGACATGGCAGATACAGTCGGTCTGTGGTAGGGCTGTTGCATAGACTAGAGCAGCATTGGAGGCTATGTGACGACCGGGCACTGCGATACCACAGCCGACCCTACCAATCTGCTCAATGTCCTCCTTTTGACCACCACCCTTGGCAGCCATGGGTCGACCCTGACCTGGCAACCATGCCAAGGCCTCGTCGCCCACCTTAAACCACCGAAACAACGAGGCTAACGGTCTTTTAACAGTCACATGACCTGCCTGCGGAACATCTCGCACCGCCCGAGTTGTGAGACTCAGGGGCTCGGCACGACCCAGTGGGGTATGAACCGAGCTGGTGCTGGAGTGCTGCACACTGCTGCTCCAGACAGGTGCTCTAGCGCTTCCACAGCCACCAGACTCGTGTCCCCCGCCCACTGCTTCGCCGAGACATGACAATCCCTACTCTCCTCCACCTGTGCCCTACTGCCCCCCTCTCCTTCTCCACCTTGGCCGCGGCAGACCAACGCAGGGACAGTAGGCTGCTCAGGTGGTTGCCTCACAAACTCCTCCAACAGGTTCACATGACATGCTTCCCCGTCCTCGTGTTTAATCTCGACAGCACCATTACCACACTTCTGAACTTCCGGATCCTCCAACTGCAGTTTACAAATATCTGAGGGAACCAACCTGTCTAGATGCTTCCGAAGCAACCCAAGTCCTTCCCCAATATCAAACTGAGCAACCCTTTTTTCTCTCCGTGTGCAACGTTGCTGCCCCGGAGTCTCTTCCGGCCCTACCTCCTCACTAACTGTGACAGGTCCTGGGGCCTCTCCAGACTCCAACATAGGTGCCAATACTAAATCACCCAGGAGAGCCGCCGAGTCAAAACTCTTAAAACCAACTCCAGCTTTAGCCTCCTCCTGTTGATCGTTCCTCTGCTGGTCTGAAGACGGAGGACTAGGCTGTGACACTTTAGCTGCCCGAGCTCGGGTGACAGCACACGCCATGGGTTGTGCCTGGCACCGCTCGACACACTCTTGTTCTCCCCCACTCACGTCGGCCGGCCTCTCGGCAACGACTAAGGGTAGAACCTCAGAAGCGGGCATTGCAAAGTCGTTGCCGAGAAGAAGGTCGACGCCCTCCACTGGCAGTTTCTCCACAATCCCAACATCCAATTCACGTGCCACACCATCCACCTCCAACTCCAACCGCACCAGCGGGTATGACCGAGTTGCATTAATACCCTGCACCACTACCACCCGAGCCGCATTTATAGGGTAGCCAGTCAAATTGTTCATCAGAGTCTGGGAAGCACCTGTATCACGCAAGACCTCTACTCCATGCTTGCGCCCCGCCCACATCACGCAACCCCGTCCTCTATGGTCGCAAAAAACATCCTGAGCAGGGTTCGAGCCTCCCAGGTGCTTCTGCATTGGCTGTGCCTCAGCCTCTGACGAACTGCCCCGGGCAAACTCAGAAGACTTCGGAGACACACCAATGTTGCAGGCCAAAGACACAGCTGCTGTAGGTGGTTTGCTAGGACAGACTCTTGCAAAGTGCCCCTTTTCATGACAAAGATAACACTCCAACTCCCCTCTGGGCTTCCCTTGGTACTGGGAAGGGCCCGGCCCCTTCTTAAATGGGACGGTGCTAGTCTTGTGGTCAGTCTTGGTATCATAGCTCTTGTACTTGTTTGCATAATGTATATCACTAACTCGGGGGGGTGGGGTGTCACGCCCCTTGTTACCTGCCTCACTACGCTGGGCAGACCCGCACCCACGAATCAGTGATAGCCGGAGGTCAGCCATCTCAGCTGCCTCCTGTAGAGTTTTAGGGTTCTTTTCTTTAATAGTTAAAGTCATATCTGCACCAGTACACTTATAAAACTGCTCGAGCAGAAACAGCTCAGTCAACTGTTCGGCCGTCTCAGCTTTCTCAGAACGTGTCCAGTTAGCAAGTGCATCTTTTAAGTCCCGGGCATGTTCAAGAAAGGTCGCCTCCCTAGTCTTCGTAACACCCCGAAACTTCAATCGATATGTTTCTGGTTGCAACTCGTATGCCCGTAGGACAGCTCTCTTCAATACTGGGTAGTCAATGCAAGACTCTAAAGGCAGTGCATCATAAGCCTTCAGACCCTTACCCGTAAGTCTTGAGGAGACTAGAGCTGCCCACTTCTCTTCAGGCCAATTATGCTCCCTACACTTCTTCTCAAAACGATTAAAAAATTCTGTGACTTCAGTTTCACTAAATGCCGGCACCAATTTGACTAATTGATACAAGGACTGTTCTCTTACTTGGCCCTCCCGGCCCATCCGAATCCCTGTCGACTCTGCACGAGTCTTATCTAAGTCTATCTGAGCACAATATTTCTCGGAGTCGTATCTAAGCTCAGCCTCGTGCCTCCTAATCTCAGCCTCAATCTCCTTCTCCTGCTTCCTAGACTCAATCTCCTGCTTCCTAGTCTCAGCCTCAATCTCCTTCTCCTGCTTCCTAGACTCAGCCTCAATCTCCTTCTCCTGCTTCCTAGACTCAGCCTCAATCTCATACTTCCTAGACTCAATTTTAGCAAGCTCAAGTCTAAATATCATATCTGGAGACAGGCAGGAAGAGGGAGCTGCCACTACTGAAGGAGGGGGGGCAAGAACTGGGGAACCACCATACGCACCGCCCGAGGGCACTCCAATCTTCCAATGCTCATCCCTCTGTGGGAGAGTGCTAACCTCCGGCAACTGAGTGGACGGCACTGTGGGAGTCGAGTGAGAGGGGATCTGGGGAGGAACCCCCCCAAACGCCCTCTCCTCCGAAACCCCATGTCGCCCACGCAACACCCAGGAAATCAGCTCCCCCTTGGACATCCCTCCTACATTGGATAGACCCAAAACCTTGGCTATCAGGTGCAAGCCATAAACATTCACCCCAGTCAGCCTCTCCTCCGTCACATGGTACTGCTTACTCACAAAAAGTCTAGCATCCTCCTCACTAGTTACTAACGGCACCTCCTCACTTAGCATCTCTCGCTCCTCGTCAGTACTAGGGCCCGACATACTGAAGTTCACCAAAAAATTCTCGAGACAAAAGTGTTAAACTCCCTTATGCAAGCACTAATTACTAAATTAACTGGAGTCTCTTAAATGCTCTCCTAATTGCCTTACAAAAAAAAAATATTCTTCAATATGTACGCTAAAGTACCAACAAACAAATGTTGTACAACTCTGCAAAAAATTATACTGTTCACAAAATCCTAAGCAAGGTCGCCATTTGTTACGACCGGGCACTCGGGTACACTAGGGCTCTTACACAGGACTCGAGTATGGCTCGCTGCCACAACGGAAACACACGATCCCAACCCCAGAGTACTGCCAGCCGAACAAAAAACGCCACTACCCTCCAGAGTTCTATCTGCTATAACGGGGTATACAAGAACTCGGTACTAGCGTTTCACACAACAGACTAATAACAAGACGGGAGTTATCTAGTCTGGTCAACAATCAAACAAAGAAGAAAGTACTACAACACTAAAGAATAGTGTTGGCCGAAGCCGAAGTAATCCACCCTTGAACTAAGAACTTAAGAAGTCCTCCACCCTCTACTTCGGATCGGCACTATTACGTTACGTTAAACAATCGTCCTCGAGCATCAAGCAAGGAATCTTCTGTTAAAGTTAGATGCTTCTCGAATACTCGTAAGAAGTAAGTATCGGATTTTGAACAGCAATTTAATGAATAACTCACTGGTAATTAAAGGCTTTAAATTGACATAAGAAGAATTATAAGAATAAGCAATAGGATATGGCAAACATTAAGAAGAAGTACTCCGACAATGCACTGGCAATAGCCTACTAAGATTGTGCTCGTGGGCCACTAATCTCTGAAGTAGCTAAGCGTGCCACACATGAAATCAATAGTGCTTAAACAATAATATACATAAGGAGAAGCTTCAATACTATACTGTATCTGCTGGTCGAGCAAAGTCTAGCTGGGATATCTAAGGTTAAGAGACAATGGCTGAGCAAGCGGCTCGTAGCCTAGCGAGGTCCTTAAGACTGTGCGGCCAAATTACGGTAATTGACGGGATGCTCTCTTGAGAGATCCAGATCACTAGTATCTGGTTCTCTCCTGGCGATCCTCTCAAAGTCAAGCAAATGAGATAGCACAGTGTTGGGTGGCACAGGCAAAAGCCCTCACTCGCAACACAGTGCTAAACTCCCACGGTACACAATCAAAAAGACCCCCTAGGCTTCCCACGTCTCCGTTGCAATTGTGCTGGTTCAACCAACCTAGCACTCATAGGAAATCACAACTCGAGGAACCCTATCCCAGTCTAGCATTACCTAAACCAGCAGAAAACAGGAACATGAATAATAGTACACAGGGAAATACATATACGAGTGCAACAAACATCAATCAATCCTATTCTAGTTGACCCTTCCAAAATAGGCTATCTAACAGGCACTTATCTCGTGAGAACTCAAGCGATAATACTTTGGCTGACTAAATCTGCACCAAAGGGGTCATTGAGGTTATACAGGGACGAGAAGAGAAGAAGGTAGGCTGTTCAGAGAGTAGAGAAAGTTCACATCAGTCGGAAGAATATGGATAGTTGCAAGGGATATGAGAGGTCGCTTTGCCTGATGAGTTCTGATCTAAAAATGGCGAGACCTCCCTTTTTATACTCGGCCCCGTAGCGAGCATAACGGCAATCATGACGTCACATTCGCTCTCTCAATCTGGGATCGACAAAGGATTCCCACGCTCTTGATGAGGGGGGAGGGAGGGGGGAAGGAGGGAGGAGGGAGTGAGGCCTACACACCTCGTGGCGCGCACACTGTCCTCCGTTACATAACTCTCTCTCTTCGCATCATTATATATATATAAATCCCACACACAATACTTATATCTAATGATATAAAATAGAACTCGTTGACTTAGAAGAAAACAAAATACATAATGATAATACTTATAGTACAACGGTTCACATAAACTGAGTTAGGAAACTCTACACAGACTACAGCCAAAGTTCCTGCCCTGACGATCCTAGCGAGGGTGGGGCCTGACTGGGCGTTCTGTACAGCATGCTCATACTCGACATGCGTCACATAACGAGGTACCTTAACTCGGCGAAAGTGTACAACAGGGGTAGGCTATGAGGCTAAACTCCCTCAGACATTTATAGGTTACGTTATGACTAAAGAAATGCAATACTCAAGAAACTACGTTAATATTAAGCCTCTAATAATGTAGAATAGAAGCAGGCTAAAGGTATGACAGTGAAATGCTAAATGACAAATGTACACGCCTACTTGAAAGCGCGTGCACTAGAATAACTGTCCCCTACTAACATGCACTAGCATGTAGCATACAAGATGTTCATGATCCAGTAGATACCTAATAATACACATGGAAGGAACATAAATAGTAGTCACTTATTATAAGAATGAATCTATACTTGGAATAACTAAAAGGTTGCAGGCAACAGTACTGCGCCGGTAGCCTACTACCGCATAGGCTACTTCGCTTCTCTCACTCTGTCTCCCCTCTGAGTCCGTATGCGCCCTACGCAACAGAACTCCGGACACGGCAGCAAAACGACAGTGCAGTTAATTGATACATGAAAGTATTAATAGTGTTGTCTTGTGTGTGAGTAATGTGTATTGTAAAGTGTTATTATACATAAACTTAAAGAGAGCTGCAATGCATAGTAAAATAAAGATATCACCCACTCATCATCCCCATGTGTTCTAGCTAGCAGGCCAAGTCACAGGAACAACGAGTCCCAGCACCGAAAGCGAGAACCCAGGAAAAGACTGCAGAGAACACAAGGACAGATAAATTACGTTACTCTACTATACCGGCACTACGAGCGAGCTGTAGTCTCTGGTACTGCACTCGCTCCTGGCTCGGTAGGCAAATCAAGGCTAAGTCCTCGCCCCTCTACAGACAACTCCTGGGCATGGTCGGGCTCTTACACATGGCACTAGTCTAGTCACAAATTGGATGATGAGCTGGGCATATAACTCGTGAACATGTAGAACGTTCACCAACTATCCTCATCAAGAAGATCGCTGTTCACATTAACCCCTTAAATCTAATACATGTAAATATATGCTTGTCCTAAGAGTAATAGGAGAGGTGAGTGCTGAAACTCCTTTAGGACCTCAAGGGAAGGTTATGCATTTAAATAGAGAGAAGAATGAAATGAGAGTAATGTCGTCAGAGAGAAAGAGTGCAACCGTGAGAAATTGGGAGAGAGGGCAAGGGATGTTAGAATCTCAAAGGTTCTAGGCAACCTGATCATGGAACACACAGCGAGCCTCCAGGCAATGTGCAGCACGACAACATGGGCAGCCCAGGCAGCATAGGCAGGCGGCAATGGACTACCAACCCTGTCGCACCTAGCTATAAGCGCAGGGCTGCCAACCGGTCCATACGTCTGGCAACCACCCCCCCCCCCCCACCCCCCGGCAGCGCGGCGCATTGCTACCCTCTCGCTCTGAAGTCTAACTCACTCTCTCTCTCTGAATTCCTATTGTCTTATCTATCAACTTCTCTATTGATACTACATATTAAATGGAAGGTCTCGACATGGCTTAAAACAAAACCCACCACTGGTTAGCACATGACGAGACCTTTGCAGAGATACAAAGAACATAGTTATACGTTGTCACACTCAATATAAGCAGCCAGCACGGTACAGCGGTACAGCGGTACCACACAGTGGCGGTACAGTGGAGTACCAAGGAGTACAATCAGGTTGCGTTGCCACGCACTGAGTGCGTCACAATATATATATATATATATTGTTGTGGCAGCTCTCAGTCGCTAAAGCAAATAAATAAGCCTTATATCACACACTGCACGAGATTATAACCCTGATCCAATCAACAGCCTAATGGGGTATTCAGCCAACCACACATATTTTTGTATTAAAACAAATAATCCAATTTCCTTTTAAGTATTTTGTCATAATTCGTTATTATTAGCTCCACTTTCAAATCATATTATTTCCCTAGGCTGTCAGAAATGTAGCGATTATGTATTATTATGTATTTATTATGTATTATGTATTATTATGTATTATGTATTATTATGTATTATTATGTATTATGTATTATGTATTATTATGTATTATGTATTATGTATTATTATGTATTATGTATTATGAATTATTATGTATTATGTATTATGTATTATTATGTATTATGTATTATTATGTATTTATTATGTATTATTATGTATTATTATGTATTTATTATGTATTATGTATTATGTATTATGTATTATGTATTTATTATGTATTATGTATTTATTATCTATCTATCTATCTATCTATTGCCTGACGCCGTGATCCCCGAAGGGGTGGCCACAAACGAACCGCCCCCATGCACCTCTGTCCCCAGTCAGTCGACGCCCCTCCCCCCAACCAGCACCGCCTTCATTCATGTAGTTCCTCACTCCATCCTTCCACCTCATATTCGGTCTACCTCTCCCCCTCTGTCCCTCCACCTCGCTCTCGTACACCCTCTTAGTCATTCTCTCGCTTTCCATACGTTCCATATGGCCGAACCATCTCAAGTTGTTCCTTTTCACACTTTCCAGCACATCTACCTCCACACCACACCTCCTTCTTACTTCCTCATTAGTCTGTCTATCCCTCCATGTAATTCCGCACGCACTCCTTAAGTAATTCATTTCCACTGCTCTCACTCTTGGTCTGAGTCTCTCAACCAACGTCCATGCTTCGCTTCCGTAAGTCAGTGTCGGGATTACCACACTGTCATGCAAGGACTTCTTCACTTCCATACTGACCACCCTATTTCTTGTTACTGCTTTTAGCGTTCCTACAACCCTCTTCCCCTGTTGTACCCTCTCCCGCACCTCTTCATCCATAGTCCCATCTTTACTCAACACACTGCCCAGATACTTAAAAGAGTTGACGATCTCCATAGCCTGACCGTTCAGCTTCACCTCACACTCTGTGACTTCACCCCTTTCGAAGACCATAACCTTGCTCTTCCCCGTATTTACCTTCAAATTCCGTTTTTTCGCACACTGTTCCAAACTCATTTACCAGACCCTGCAACTCCCATTCATTATCACTCATCAGAACTGTATCATCCGCAAACAGCAGTATTTTTTTTTTTTTTTTTTTTTTTTTTTTCTATATTCCAACTACTCCCTCTCGGGCATAGGCTGAGAGCCTGTATATTCCACCGCTCAACACGGTGAAGCCCGTGAGATCTTGTTCCAGTCTGGGGAGTGAGACATGTGAAGCATCCATCATGGCTCGAAGCAGCTCCATCTCTGAAGCGGCCGGTTGCTTCGCTCAAGTGCTTCACCGTCTCACCCTCCAGACTCAGACCCTCACTCTCAGAATGCCACCTATTGAGCAGTGAAGTATAGGTAGCTTCCACTCAATTCCCTCCCTTTTCAGCGATACACCAACATCCACTGCTCTTGATAGTATTTCTTTCATTTCATGTATTTATTATGTATTATGTATTATTATGTATTTTACACCAACCAACTTCACCTCTAAACTCAATTAATGAAATCAACAAACACATGTGGCACTCTGAAGACTCGAACCCAGGCTACTCACATCGAAATTCAGCGCACTACGCATTACGCTATCAAGACAAAGATATAAGTATGTGTATTTCTTGTTGTTTCGTAATACCTTGCTCGAAAATACCGGGCAGAAACGAATGGCCAAATAAATCTTCAATACATGTGTCCATATTCGAGCGGCAGTGTCGCCGTCTATCACCGTAACGACCGTGGTTATTTGGGGGTCTATTTATTTATGTATTCATTTATCTTCCAGTTTCCTCGCTAGACCTTCATCAAGCTTAAAAAAAACACCCCCTAGACCCCCTTTCAAGATAAATTTGTAAATTTTTCGATAGAAAAATTTCCCGGCCGAAGGCCGGTTTCTCTTAATATTACAGGCTCGCTATCGCTCGCCAGGGAAAAATCGACACCGAAATGGTACGACAAGTCTTGATATTGATATAGAAATAGGATGAATGGTTTTAAAATCGACAAAATAATGGGGCGAACGTCTTAAAATCTGAAAACTAATAAGGCTAAAAATGAGGAAGAAAGGGGACCCGAAAAAGGACGCATCCCCCCCTAAACGACCGTGAGACTTGTGGATAATGAGAGTCTTACGAGGACCTTATAGTTGGGGGACAGTAAAGGCCAGTGTCACACGAGCGCCTTTTCCGTCAATTTCTACGAGCAATTGTAGTCTGACAGCTTTAAGATTTCGGATATACTTGAATTCCACAAGCTAACATAATCTACCTTCGATCTAGTTCCCGATTCCAATGCGAAAAATTCTCAAAATATTACGAGAAAAAACTTGCTCATCGAAAATTGCCGGAAAAGCGCTCGTGTGACAGTGGCTTAAAGCAGCTGTCACACGAGCAATTTTCCCGTCAATTTTCCATGAGCAAGTATTTTCTCGTTATATTTAGGGACTTTTTTGCACTGGTATCGGTAACTAGACTGAAGGAAGAGTATGTTAGGCGGCTGAATTTGGATAAAGTGTCATTTTTTAAGCTGCCAGACCATAATTGCCCGTAAAAATTGCTCGAAAAACGGCTCGTGTGACTCCGGCTTAACGCACTGCTCCCAGGCTGCCTTGCATACATTATTCCTTGCAAGACAGTTTGATGGGAGAGTTTATTCTGGCTATCATTAGAAGATTATATGCAATCTTAGGAAGGATCTATGTGGGAATTATAAGGGAAAAGACGATCTCAATTAACCCTCTAACTTCCATATACACCCTTCCTAACCTGAATTAAATCGTTTAATAATAGCCAGAGAACAGAACCTAAATGAGTCATCGTATCTTCTAAGGGATAACTATACCGAAACATCTACTTTATAGAGAGATATAACAACTGGCTACGTAATGCAATCTATTCCCTAACAGGTACAGTCATTGTCTAAGTTAGTAATGTATTTAAGTTCAGAATAGTGTAACTTATCTTGGGGAGATCTCCACTCGAGGGATTTTTTTCTTGACCCCTTTCTCCCTCATGTTTAGCCCCATTGCTTTTGATATTATAAAACGTTTGCCCCATTAGTTTAGCGATTTTAAGAACTTTCACCTCATATTAAGACCTTTCGTGCCATTCAGGTGTCAATTTTATCCTGGCGAGCGATAGCGAGCCTGTAATTTAAGAGGAACCGGCCTTAGGCCGGGACATTTTTCTACCGAAAAATGTACAAATTTATCTTGAAAGGCACTCAAGAGGGTGTAATTTTAAGCTTGATGGAGGTCTAGGGAACCAACTAAAAACCTCCCCTTAAGCTATATGCTAGATTAGGTACAACACAGGTAACAAAATACTCAAGTTATCCCAATGCCTTGCTAAAATTCCCAATACATTCTGGGTAATATACTCGTCTGAGATCGGCCCCTCTGCAACTCACCCAAGATCGGCCCCTCTGCAACTCACCCAAGATCGGCCCCTCTGCAACTCACCCAAGATCGGCCCCTCTGCAACTCACCCAAGATCGGCCCCTCTGCAACTCACCCAAGATCGGCCCCTCTGCAACTCACCCAAGATCGGCCCCTCTGCAACTCACCCAAGATCGGCCCCTCTGCAACTCACCCGAGATCGGCCCCTCTGCAACTCACCCGAGATCGGCCCCTCTGCAACTCACCCGAGATCGGCCCCTCTGCAACTCACCCAAGATCGGCCCCTCTGCAACTCACCCAAGATCGGCCCCTCTGCAACTCACCCAAGATCGGCCCCTCTGCAACTCACCCAAGATCGGCCCCTCTGCAACTCACCCAAGATCGGCCCCTCTGCAACTCACCCAAGATCGGCCCCTCTGCAACTCACCCAAGATCGGCCCCTCTGCAACTCACCCAAGATCGGCCCCTCTGCAACTCACCCAAGATCGGCCCCTCTGCAACTCACCCAACAAACTGTACTGAGCTGAACTTAAGGGGAGATTTCCACTTGAGGGACTTTTTTCTTGACCCCTTTCTCCCTCATGTCTAGCCCTATTGCTTTTGAGATTTTAAGACGTTTGCCCCATTAGTTTGGTGATTTTAAGAATTTCCGCCCCCATTCTGTCAATTTTAAGACCTTTCATGCCATATAGGTGTCGACTTTATCCTGGCGAGCGATAGCGAGCCTGTAATTTAAGATGTCGGCCTTCGGCCGGGACATTTTTCTATCGAAAAATGTACAAATTTATCTTGAAAGGGAATCAAGGGGGTGAACTTTTAAGATTGCTGGAGGAGTAGGAAACAAACTAAAAACCTCCCCTTAATCTATTGTCCTTAGCATATATTATACAATCTGCCATGTATTCTTATGGGAGTATAATCGTGTGGCAGTTTTAATTGTTGATATATAACTTTATTTTAGTCCTAGTGCATGACTGTATTGTTGATGTTCTCAAGTATCAGAGTGGCAACATACTGCCGTACTGTATCACCCACGTTACTGTCTCCGTGATTAAGGGAGCCCACCTCGCTTGTTTTGAGCTTTCTCTCCCTTTTTCTTTGGCTTGTATTCATTCGGCCCCATTTAGCCTACTGTTTTAAGACGTTTACCCCCATCCAGGTGTCAATATTTTGCTGGCGAGCGGTAGCGAGCCAGCATATATATATTTTTGTTTTGACAGCAAGCTAAATTTGTAAATTTTTCAATAGACAAATGTCTCCGGCGAAGCCGGATTTCTCATACAATGCTGGCTCGCTATCGCTCGCCAGGAAAAAATCAACATCTGGATGGGGATAAACGTCTTAAAACTGTTGGCCGAATGGGACCGAATGGATACAAGCCAGGGAAAGAGAGAAAGCTAAAGAAAGCAAGGTGACCCCATGATTAAGATAACCAGCCCCCTTTTATGGGTGCCATTCGTCTTGTTGATGCGGTGTTTTGCTGCCACCTTCCCCTTTATGGCCTTGTTTGCAGCACATTCCCCAGTTTCTGTATATCATTTTGTATAAATAATTTTTCGGAGTTTGCTTATCTAATATATCTGTACAGTCGCGCTAATAATATGTTTTGATCAATAATTGGTATCAGCCAATATCTAAACTTGATTTCTTCTTGTCGAGTGAGATATGCAAACATGTCCCTACACTTACCCACCCTATTCAACATCCGGCAGACATTAATACAGTATAGAGCGAGCCAAATGTAATGACAGCTGGGACATGACTTATTAGCGCGACTGTACATCACTATGATTTATACGTATATAGTCATTAATGTAATTACATTATATGTCTCGTCTACGTAGTATTTTGAAGTTTCACATTGTCTGTCTGTTATACGAAAATCACAGTTTTAAATTAAAACTCATCCAGTTTGAAGAATTATAGTATTCTGAATATGATTATGGATACTATAACACATATATTGGCCAATCAATAAGGGAAGAAGGTGATATACAGTATACTTCGCAAATAGGATATAATCGAAGCAAATTCTACGAATGTCTCTCAATTTTCAAGAATCGTTTTCTAAACTTAACAGAGCGGTATAAAGAACCCAAACAGTTATTTTGGCAACATCTTGGGGTACAGATATTATTTATGTATACGTAATGGTTGCCCTCCAAGAAATAATGTTGCATTGTACAAAGGAATGTGAACAGCAACAGCCAAACTACTCCTGATGAGGCTGCTCGATATTAGCGCCCTCTGGATCGTCAACGTCTTTGTCATCTTATGCTACATTTAGAGGATTTTGTGCAGTCTTAAACAAAATGAGTTAAGTGTGATAGTTTGAAGCTTGATACTTGCTGGAGACCCCTTTAAAACTGACTAAAATCGTCTAATAGTACCCATAATAAAGAGAAATGATGGCACCGGTACTGAAAGGGTTAATAAAAGGAAAGGCATCACTTGCTATAGAAGAGTAAAGGTACATCACACAGTCAGGAGTGCGAGCTAGAGTCACTAGGAGTAGGGGACAATTCGGACTCGCGGGCCTATTCGCATTGAAAATCGATGACTCCTAGTGACTTCAGCGACTCTTAGCGACTTCTGCTAGACCTCCCACTCGCTCACGGTGAAAATCGATGACTCCTAGTGATTCTAGCGACTCCTAGTGACTTCTGTTAAACTCCCACTAGCTTGCACTCCTGACTGTGTGATGTACCCTTTAAAGAGATGCAACATTGCGGCATGCAGAAGGAGATTGTAGGGAACTATTAAGAGGAAGTGATTTGAGGAGGTGAAATGCTTTGGACTCTACTAAAGGGGCCCTCACACAGTCAGGAGTGCGAGCTATAAGTCACTAGGAGTAGGGGAAATTCGGACTCGCGGGACTATTCGCGGTGAAAATCGATGACTCCTAGTGATTCTAGCGACTCCTAGCAACTCCTGTTAGACTCCCACTCGCTCGCGGTGAAAATCGATGACTCCTAGTGACTCTAGCGACTCCTAGCAACTCCTGTTAGACTCCCACTCGCTCGCGGTGAAAATCGATGACTCCTAGTGACTCTAGCGACTCCTAGCAACTTCTGTTAGACTCCCACTAGCTCGCACTCCTGACTGTGTGAGGGCCCCTTTAGTGAACCTCTCCTTTCCTCCTGGTCTCCGCAGTTTGTCTATACTCTGTTTATTTTTCCAGCTGATGGTAAATTGCCATGTTTTCAGCTTGATTACTCCGTTAGTATGAAATTAATAAACACAAACATTTCACCCTATTGATAACCCCCCACCCCACATCATTTCCATTTGAATGAGACTGTGGATGTTAATTATGATATTCAGGACCGCTAATTGGTACCACCCAGGAGAGAAACTGAGGAGACTATACTCGGTTTCAGTTCATCTGACGGTAAATTAGATCCCTTAAGGGGAGGTGTTTAGTTTCCTCCCTAAACTTCCATCAAGCTTAAAATTACACTCCCTAGACCCCCTTTCAAGATAAATTTGTACATTTTTCGGTAGAAAAATGTCCCGGCTGAAAGCCGGTTCCTCTTAAATTACAGGCTCGCTATCGCTCGCCAGGATAAAATCGACACCTAAATGGCACGAAAGGTCTAAAAATTGACAGAAATGGGTCGAAGGTTCTTAAAATCGTCAAAATAATGGGGCGAACGTCTTAAAATTAGAAAAGCAATGGGGCTAAACATGAGGGAGAAAGGAGTCAAGAAAAAAAATCCCTCAAGTGGAAATCTCCCCTTAACAACTGATTTCGCGACAACGAACGGGAAAAATGAGAAACTACCGTGTCGCTGCTTCATATTAATGCCAGGTTTTCCTAATTAATACCAGATTTCGCTACAAAACCTTACTTGTGCTAGGTATTTTTGTATTTGGAAGGTGGCGATTAAATTAGGCCATTTTAAATATATATGAGAGAGCGAGAGAAGCAGTGTGACCTTACAAATTGAAGGCACGGCGCCCCCCCCCCCCCCCCCCCACCAAATTCGACAGTTTATTCTGGTTATCATTAGACGGATGATATACAGTTTAGGAAGGATCTGTGGAATTGTTTTGGTAATGACCATCTCAATTAACCCCCTGACTTCCATGTACCCGTCCTGGTCTGAATAAAATCTTCTACTAATTGCAAAACACAACATTAAATTACACACACACACACACACAGAGAGAGAAGAGAGAGAGAGAGAGAGAGAGAGAGAGAGAGAGAGAGAGAGAGAGAGAGAGAGAGAGAGAGAGAGAGAGAGAGAGAGAGAGAGAGAGAGAGAGAGAGAGAGAGAGAGAGAGAGAGAGAGAGAGAGAGAGAGGAAATGCGTCATGGTATTTTCTAAGAATTAATCATCAATTTGACATCGCATGTACAATAGGATTTATTTTCAGCATTCTGGGTAACAATAGAGGCATTCAATTTAAGGGGAGATAGGTCGTTTTTCTAGATCCCCTTCTGCCTCATGTTTCACCCCATTAGTTTTCAGATTTTAAGATGGTTGCCCCATTAGTTTTCAGATTTTTAAGATGTTTGCCCATTAGTTTGTCGGTTATAAGACCTTCCGCCCCATTTCCTTGTCAATATTTAGATCTTTCGTGCTATTCAGGTGTCTATTTTTTTTTCTGGCGAACGATAGTGAGCCTGTAAATTTGTAAGAACTACCGACACATGTACAAATTAATCTAGAAGGAGGGTCTAATGGATGTTATTCTATGTGTGATGGAAGTCTAGGGAAGAAACTAGAAACGTAATTAATATATAAAAAAAATCGACCTAAAAGTGAACCATCTTTTAAGAAACTCGCTTCCACGTGTACGAGTTTAAGGGGAGGGTCGCCGGCTTTGTTTTATCTGTATCTCCTTTCCTCTCTTTCCTTGGCTTGTATCCATTCGGCCCCATTCAGCCAACTGGTTTAAGACGTGTAGCCCCATCCAGGTGTCAATTTCTTCCTGGCGAGCGATAGCGAGCCAGCATTGTATGGAGAAATCCGGCTTTGCCGGAGAAATTTGTTTATCGAAAAATGTACAAATTTACCTTGCTGTCAAAACAAATGGCTCGCTACCGCTCGCCAGGAAAATATTGACACCTGGATGGGGGTAAACGTCTTAAAACAGTAGGCTGAATGGGGCCGAATGGATAAAAGCAAAGAGAGAGGGAGAGGGAGAGGAAGAGAAAAAAAGCGAGGTGGGCTCCCTTCCAACTAACTCGGGTATTCTCAAGTGATTCTCTTCGCTTTATTACATTTTGCCAGCGGATCTTCAACGTTTATTGCAGGGTAATATTTGTATGGTAATATTTGCAGGGTAATATTTGCAGGGTAATATTTGCAGGGTAATATTGGCAGGGTAATATTGGCAGGGTAATATTTGCAGGGTAATATTTGCAGGGTAATATTTGCATGTTAATATTGGCATGTTAATATTGGCATGTTAATATTGGCATGGTAATATTGGCATGGTAATATTGGCATGGTAATATTGGCATGGTAATATTGGCATGGTAATATTGGCATGGTAATATTTTCATCGTAATATTTGCATGGTAATATTTTCATGGTAATATTTTCATGGTAATATTGGCATGGTAATATTGGCATGGTAATGTTTGCATGGTAATATTTGCATGGTAATATTTGCATACCAGAAATAGCTTGCCAGAGTTACCAAGTTCCTCAGGGCATCTTCTTTCCAGGCCAGTGACCTTTGGCTCAGTTCTGTCTGTGTGTGTGGTATCCCAGGTTCGAATCCCGGTGGATCACATATTATATTTTTTTTTTTTTTTTTTTTTTTCTATGTGATTGAGGGAGGCAAAAGGCATAACTGCCTATAGCGAGTGCCTCCCCCATAGTTGAAAGAGTGACAGGGCCAAAATCAAGGGACGTTCGAGCCAAAATGCCTGGACACACGGAGTTTGAAGCAATTTAAGTCATAGGAAGAGGGAAAGACTGATTCTGGGAGAGAGTTCCAGAGCTCAGATGTAGAGTAGAAGAAAGTTTGAGAGTAACGTTTCACTCTTGGGTTGGAGAGTTGCACAGAGTAGGGGTGGGATTGAGTTGCAAGACGGGTACCACGTGCCCTACGTAAAGGAGGTGGTATGCACTGGGATAGCTCTGAGGAACACTGATTATTATAGTAGCGATAGAATAGCGAGAGAGATGCAACATTGCGGCGAAGAGAGAGAGATTGCAGAGAGTTGGTGAGTGGACGGGAGTTAATGATACGAAAGGCCTTCCTTTCAACTTTGTCTAGGAGAGCGGTGTGAGAGGAACCTCCCCACACATGTGAACAATACTCAATACAAGGGAGCACTATGCCCCTGTACAGAGCAAGAAGCTGTGCAGGGGAAAAGAACCCCCTAAGGCGGTTGAGCACACCCAGCTTCTGGGAGGCTGCCTTAGCAAGACTGGTAATATGGTCCTTCCAAATGAGAGCAGAAGAAAAAGAGACACCAAGAATATTGAGAGAAGATGAAGGGTTGATTTTTGTATTGTTGAAGAATAAGGGATAGTCCGCTGGGAGATCCTGACGGGTAGATAGATGGAGAAATTGGGTTTTGGAAGCATTAAAATTAACAAGGTTTTCTCTGCCCCAATTGGAAATAGTATTTAGATCAGAATTTAAGAGTTCTATGGCTTCATTACGTTTGTCGTTGAGGGATTGCTGGCTGGGACGTTCTGAAAAACTAATGGAGTAGTGTAAGGTTGAGTCGTCTGCGTATGAATGGATGGGAATTAAGGTACAGTTAAGGAGATCATTTATAAAAATTAGAAAGAGAATAGGAGATAGGACAGAGCCCTGAGGAACACCGGAGTTTATAGGGTGAGGAAGTGAACAATGGCCGTCCACAACCGCAGCTATGGAACGGCCGGAAAGGAAATTAGAGACAAAGGCACAGATGGAGGGATAGAAACCGAAGGAGGGTAGTTTAGAAATTAAAGATTTATGCCAGACTCTATCGAAGGCTTTCGATATGTCTAGTGCAATAGAAAAAGTCTCACCGAAGTCCCGAAAGGAGGATGACCAAGAGTTAGTAAGATATGAAAGAAGATCACCAGTAGAGCGACCCTTAAGGAAGCCATACTGGCGATCTGAGAGCAGATTATGAGAAGAGAAATGCTTAAGAAATTTGGAAGCAAGAATAGTTTCAAAAACTTTAGAAAGACAAGAGATAAGAGCAATTGGACGATAGTTGGAGGGTTGAGAGCGGTCACCCTTCTTTGCTGGATATGCTTCCATTAATTTCATTGGAGGTGTTTGGTGGTGTGGTAAAATAATATGTTTTTTTACACCAACCAACTTCACATCTAAACTCAATTAATTAAATCAACAAATATATGTGGCACTCCGAGGACTCGAACCCAGGATACTCACATCGAAATTCCGCGTACTATGCATTACGCTATCAAGACAGATCAATAAGATATTGATTATGATATTTATGTTGTTATTTTATCACACCTTAACGTATTATTGCATTATTAAAATCCAATTATATGTAATAAATATATCTTAGATTTGTTCTCTTAATAGTCTTTTAATTCTGAACTATTTAATTTTCACGTCTTACAGTACAAAATAACATTATTTCAGAACATGCTCCACGTCATTGTTACACACACACACACACACACACACACACACACACACACACACAAACATACATGCACACACATATATATATATATATATATATATATATATATATATATATATATATATAGCATCGAGTCAGCGGTGTCTAAACAACATGTAATGTGTGCTTGGTAATTATGAAATACATTTAGTTGTGAGTGTGTTATATCTGAGAGTAAAAGCAGAGTTCTGGGGGAAGGTGGAAAAGTGCGTTGAGAAGTTTGACATGCGAGAAAGTTATGCTGACGGTAGACATGAATACCAAAGCAGGGAGTGAAGAGGTGGATGGCGTGGTACAGGGGGAGTGAGGGGTGACAGCTTTAATACATGATAATGGTATAGTGCAATGTTGGACGTCTGTGTGGGAAGGGGGAGGTTTATTGTAAAGTCTGGCCTGCTCTCCAACCCAAGAATTGGCAAATTTTCTCAGTCTTTCTTCTCCTCAATATGTGAATTCTGGAACTCTCGGCCTCAATCAAGCTTTCCTTCATCCTATGACTTAGACTGTTTTAAACTTCGTGTGTCCAGGAAGGGTTACAGTGCCCGGAAAATCCATGATGAAATGAAGGCTGTCTACGGTGATATGATTGCCCGTCATATGACACTGTTGTGAGGTGGATTTTCCGGGCACTGTATAACCCTTCAAATGCAGGAACTTAATCACGCTGCGAGCCTCAATCTTCTCCATCTTGCAGGTTACTGACATCTAGCGCCACCTGTAAAGAAAGTAAACTCATTTAGAAATGTTTTGCACCATGATGTGCATGAGGACCAGTCATTACACTGACAACATTTCATCGACATAGCTCAATAACTACCGGGTGATAATTAACACTACGATGTCGTATGATTATGCACATGGCAGCACGATTCCTTGACTTTAGCTTAAAATAACAAATACAAAAGTGGTTATTGCTGTTGTGGTTGTGGGTGTCGTCTTTGTTGTTGTTGGTGTAGTTGTTGTTGTTGGTGGTGGTAGTAGTGGTAGTGTGGTTATTGCTGTGGTTTGTTGTTGTTGTTGCTCTTGTCGTTGTTGTGGATGTTGTTGTTGTGGTTGTTGTTGTTGGTGGTGGTGGTTTTTGTCGTTGTTATTGTTGTTGTCGTTGTTGTTGTAGTTTTTGCTGTTGCTGTTGTTCTTGTGGAGCTAATATGCGAGGACAAATAATGTAGTGTAGATATTATACCGTAGGAGGTGAAGGCCATACCAGCCCAGGAGGCCTCTCTCTCTCTCTCTCTCTCTCTCTCTCTCTCTCTCTCTCTCTCTCTCTTCTCTCTCTCTCTCTCTCTCTCTCTCTCTCTTTTGTTTCCTTTTCCTCCTCCTCTTCTTCTTTCTCTCTTTACCCTCTCCCCCACTCTCTCTCTCTCTCTCTCTCTCTCTCTCTCTCTCTCTCTCTCTCTCTCTCTCTCTCTCTCTCTCTCTCTCTCTCTCTACACACCACCACAACCTCCTCGGGGTACAGACAACCTTTGCAACATAACACCAGTCGCTACCGATACTAGCCTTAACCCTTTCTCTACCGGCGACATTTTCTTCCTTTTATTCTAGCAAAATATAGGCGATTTTGTCCAGTTTAAGAAGGAGCTATGATTGTAAAAATGGTGAATTGAGATAGTTTGAAGTCTGTAAATGACTAAAGGCCCATTATAACTGGATAAAAGCGTCTAATAGTAGCCAGATTAGAGTTCGAAAGACGTTGCCGGTACAGAAGGGGTTAAGGGAGGATAAACGTATTTACTGTATATGCTTAACTATTTTATCTTGTTATTAGTTTGTTTTGTACCCTACCTAGACCTCCATCAAGTTAAGAAAAACACCCTCAAGACCCCCATTCAAGATAATTATGTACGTGTTGCGGCCGGGATATAAAAAGTATATATATATATATACATATGTATATATATATACATATTATGTATATATATATATATATATATATATATATCTACAGTATATATTGTCTTAGTTCGTTCTCTAAACCTCTATCAAGCTTACAACAACAAAAATTACAAAAATATAAAAATAGAACACCATCCCAATGACTCTTCTTCGAGATAATTTTGTACATTTTTCGGTAGAAAACAAGTCCTGGCCGACGGCTGATTCCTCCTAATAGACAGGCTCGCTATCGCTCGTCAGGAAATAAATTGACACTTAAGTGGCACGAAAGGTTTTAATATTGAAAACAAAAATAAATGCATTAACATTTGAAAACTAATGGGGCTAAACATGAGGGAGATGGGGGTTCAGATTTTTTTTTTTTTTTTTTTTTTTTTTTTTTTTGCAAAGTCCTCTATCCACGCTCAGTTAGTAAGCTCAAGCCCATTCCAGGTTGTTTGCGCGTATACTCCACAAAAAAACAATCTTTAAGTAAAAGGGGAGATTTCCCTTGAGGGATTTGTTTCTTGACCCCTTTCTCCCCTCATGGTTAGCCCCATTGTTTTTGATATTTAAAGACGTTCGCCCCATTAGTTTGGCGATTTTCAGAACTTTCGCCCCATTTCTGTCAATTTTAAGACCTTTCGTACCATTTAGGTGTCGATTTTTTCCTGGCGAGCGATAGCGAGCCTGTAACTTAAGAGTAATCGGCCTTCGGCCGGGACATTTTTCTACCGAAAAATGTACAAATTTATCTTGAAAGGGGGTCAAGGGGGGACATTTTAAGATTGCTGGAGGAGTAGGACACAAACTTAAACCCTCCCCTTAAGCCGGTAGGTATCACACGAGAGATTTTATAGTCAACATTCGATGATCAACATTCTTCTGGCAATATTTATGGATTATTTTGCACTGGTATCGGAAACTAGACTGATGATAGATGAATTTAGGTCACAGAAAAATATTAAATGTTTACCTGATCAGCCTGCTAGACCAGTGTTTTGAGTATAAATTTGAGTGAAAAAGCGCTCGTGTGATACCGGCTTTACACTGGCGAGCTGTAAATAATCTAGTGAGAACGGAGTGAATTGGGTGAAACATACGTCTGTGAGGTATTATCATATGATTTCGACCCACTTCCAGAATGTTTAGAGTGTTACTGTAACGATTGTTTTTTGGTCGAGTGTACCTGGTAGCTATTTTGTGGCTTAAACACTACTCTGAGCTGTCTCGAGTTGCTTCCGGCCCTGATTCGAACCCACAATACAAGTTCCACTTTCCATAGAATACCATTAGTAATACATTTAAGAGCATTAATCGCGAGACACCCATTGTAATTAGTATCAAACGTAAACGAAGCCATAACATTATTTATCATAGGTCAGATACTTCAGAGCTTGGCTTTAAAGGTTCAAAGATTCGTAGTGGAGTAACGGTTTTTATGCTGAGAACTGGTACAATATTATCAACGGAAAAAGTTCGTTCGCCTAAACAGCCATGTGTGAATCCGAAACACCTGGAGATTGAAAAAAACGAAGCATTTGTTGAGTGTAAATTACACTTCCGTCTGATGCTTCGTATTCGACCCCCAGGTGTTTCGGATTCACACAGTGATTGTTAGGGGGGACGAACTTCAGTCGTTGATACAGTACAAGGCAGCGTGTGTGTGTGTGTGTGTGGGGTGGCATGTAGATTTTTAAAAGACTGTTTAAAGGTTTGTACACATTCCGGAGTGCCTGTAATATTATGGTTGCGCAGTGAGACTTTAGCGTGTGTAGGTGTTGGAGGTAAACCACATATTATTTAAGGTTACTGTATATACGTGGAAGCTGATATTGCAATGACAGTTTGGACGGATTTTATAGAATTGTACCGTATTTTTCCGTGCGTGTGGATGGTTAAGTCAAAAGAATATAGTGACAGCCATGAAAACTGCGGCATATGTGATATTAACCCTTCAGACTCATATGTGATATTAATAGATACGATGAAAGAAAAGATCCCTCCGCGAACAGAGACACAGTGACCAAGAACATGCATTGAGAAGCATATTCCGTAAAGAAGTAGAAAAATAGTGAATAACTCCCGAAAATCTGGATGGCTACGAACGATGCACAGTATACTTGTTCGTGTTTACCGGCCTGGACTTTGGTACTAGGGCCTTCGGTCAATATACAGGAGACGCAACAATATAGGTAGCAAATTTATAATGGCAGTTTTGGGTTCCTATCATCATATGCTTCATTTCTATATACTTTTTATCCCCCGGGGAAAAAAAAAAAAAAAAAATCTTGGGTTTTTTTATTTTGTTCTTGGATTTGTTTTATTTATTTGTATTAACCTAACCAAAAAACCTAACCTAACCTAACCTAACCTAAATGTATTTGGGGGCTATTAGGTTAGGTTAGGTTTTTTTTGGTTAGGTTAATGACCCAAACAAAAAATCCCAAGAAAAAAAATTAAAAATACCAAGATTTTTTTTTTTTTTTCCCGGGGATAAAAAGTATATAGAAATGAAGCATATGATGATAGGAACCCAAAACTACCATTATAAATGTGCTACCTATATTGTTGCGTCTCCTGTATATTAACCGGGCAGGTCAATTTAAAGATGATGTAATTAAATTGCTAAAAAATCGTTTCGATTGTTTTTATGTAGTTTAGAGTTGTGTAAGGGTGTTTTGATGTATGAAAATAGGCGTAAATGCATATTTACCCATTAAACAACAATCTAAAAACACGTCCCTTCACTCGCGAAAAATAACTATTTGGCC
Organism: Lithodes maja; assembly: GCA_037953745.1. Lineage (NCBI taxonomy): Eukaryota > Metazoa > Arthropoda > Malacostraca > Decapoda > Lithodidae > Lithodes > Lithodes maja. Next base: position 47,003 of record JBAKBP010017460.1, read on the forward strand.
ATAACCGTTTGCCGTTGGATACAAAATATGTAGAGGGGGGGGGGGGGGGGGGGCAAGCCCCCCCCCCCCCCAAGATTTATTGAAATCGTCATATATTTAAACAGTAGGGGGCAAAAACCAAATTTTCCCCAACGCTTCTTTTTCTTCTTCGCGGCGGATGTAAACAAAGCCACCCGCCTCTGGCGATATAGGGGATATTTTTTTTTTTTTTCAGGATCAGTAATAATTTTTTACGCGCATTTAGACACATATAGGAATGAAATACATGGTATAAGAAACCTGTAGGCCACGATAAAATCGATGTATGAATTTAATTACATCATCTTTATATTGTCCACCGGGCCTTCTACCGCTTCTACATAATCAGGAATCGCACCGTAATTCCACACCTAATGACGAACAGGTACGTTTATGATATACTGTATTTATGAGGTACTGTATTCATGTTAACTATGTAAATCAGTTGATACCGATATTATGTTGACTTAGCTGTTTATGTTGACTTAGCTGTTTATGTTGACTTAGCTGTTTATGTTGACTATTGCTGTTTATGTTGACTTAGCTGTTTATGTTGACTTAGCTGTGTCAGGTTATTCTTTAATAAGCGTGGGTGACCTGGATGTGTGATTTGTTTTTGTTTTTTTTCTGTCTCGAGTTGGCCCCCCCCCTCCTCCCCCCCCCCCCCCCCCCCAGCTATGGGCTATGTGTCGGAGTCATAGACCCCTTTACATAAGGACTGGAAACGAGCACTCTCGGAGTTTGAAACTTGGGTCCATTGCTTAAAAGCAGTATCATGAAAGCAGTGGTCTCTCCGACTTTCTTAAACACAAAAATATGTACACAAACACAACTTTACATATAAATGCATGTAATTTCACACGCAATCGTCCATATCCCCGAACACACTTTTGTTCTGTTGTTCGTTATCTCTCAGCTTATTGTAAGTAATTTTCTTATAAATACTTACCAGTCACAAAAGGATCTGTGTTAACAACTTATTTAGCTGATAAATATTAGAATTGAGCTGATGTCAACGGGTTGCTTTGATATGTACTGATAACCATTTGTTATTATTCTATAATTGCACCTATACGAGCTAAACAAATTATTATTGTATTTAACAGGAAGGTATGATGAGGTAAGTGATGTGGTATAGGTGGCAATATGCGGAAATGGATTATAAGGGCATTCCGACCCTCTGACCCCCTTACAAAAATCTACGGTTACTCACTCCACCCCAACTGGATTTCTACTGTTTTACCCAACCAGCGGGGGTGTGGGGGCGGCAGCCCCCTCCCATAATACTAGGTTAGGTTAGGTAAGGTTGTTAGGTTAGGCTAATTGGTTATACTGATGTTTTGGACCGACAGTTAGCCCATCGATCTGTTTAGGCCTAATAGGTCCGGTAGAGCATATACATCATTGCTATATATGGCATTAAGAGCTGAAATGTATTATAAGGGAGAAAAAAACAAAAACGCTAAAATACATGTATAGGCCTAGGCTACTGTAAAACAATAAGTTTTTCAGCCAGTACCCAACCAGCGGGGGGGTGGGGGCGGCAGCCCCCACCCATATACTAGGTTAGGTTAGGTTACGTTAGGTTAGGTTAAGTTAGGCTAATAGCCTAGCACATAAAAAAAAAAAAAAAAAAAAGTACCCAACCAGCGGGGGTGTGGGGGCAGCAGCCCCCACCCATATACTAGGTTAGGTTAGGTAAGGTTGTTAGGTTAGGCTAATAGCCTAGAACATTAAAAAAATAAAATAAAACACAAATCTAACCCAACCAGCGGGGGTGTGGGGGCGGCAGCCCCCACCCATATACTAGGTTAGGTTAGGTAAGGTTGTTAGGTTAGGCTAATAGCCTAGAACATTAAAAAAATAAAATAAAACACAAATCTAACCCAAC
>JBAKBP010017461.1:0-48911 GCA_037953745.1 Lithodes maja
GGATGATCACTGAAGGTTATGTGAAGTGGACATCACCCGTCACGTTGCAGCCAAAACCTGACGGCAAGGTGCGGTTCTGCATAGATTTTCGTAGGCTAAATGGCTTGACCACTACCAACCCTTACCCTTTGCCTCGAGTTGACGACAGCGTGGACAAGATAGGGAATGCAAAGTACCTTACTAAAATTGATCTTGTAAAAGGCTACTGGCAAGTACCCCTGTCGGACCGAGCTAAGCAAGTTTGTGGTTTTGTGGTAGATGGCAAGACCTACCAATGTAACGTAATGCCTTATGGGCTTAAGAACGCACCTGCCACGTTTCAGAACCTGATGAACGATATTTGTGACGAAATCCCTAACTGCACGGTCTACCTTGATGACGTGATAGTGTATGATGACAATTTTGAAAATCACCAAAGGCACTTAGAGACCCTGTTTGGGAAGTTGCACGATGCTGGGCTGGTGGTGAACCTGAGGAAGTGCGAGTTTGTAAAGGCTACTGTGCAGTATCTTGGCTTCGTGGTCGGGTTAGGCCGGGTGTGCCCCCCCCTGAGCAAGATACAGGCTATCAATATGTTTCCCAGGCCCACCACTAAGCGCCAGGTCATGCGGTTCCTAGGTATGATAGGCTATTATAGGCGCTTCATCCGGGGATACTCTACTGTCTTAGCACCGTTAACTGATCTACTGTCGAAGTCAGTGAAGTTCTGTTGGGCTGCGGAGTGTCAGAGGGCTTTCGACCTAGTCAAGCACCTGCTGTGTACACATCCGATTTTGAGAGCCCCAGACTTTTCCAGGAGTTTTCAGCTGGCGACTGATGCCAGCGGTGTGGGTGCCGGGGCAGTGTTACTGCAGACTGATTCCGAGGGCTTGGAACACCCAGTGAGCTTCTTTTCTCGCAAGTTTAATTCGGCACAAAGGAATTACTCGACTATAGAGAAGGAGCTTCTTGCTATCGTTTTGTCGCTCAAACATTTCGAAGTTTATGTTCCAGCCTACGGCCCGGTAGTGACGATTTATACGGACCATCATCCCTTGAAATTCCTAAATCAGTTTCACAATCGGAATATGCGGTTGACCAGGTGGTCCCTAATGCTCCAAGAGTATAATCTCAACATTCAGCATATTGCCGGGAGTGAGAACGTGATAGCAGATTGTCTATCAAGGGTTGATGATCCAGGATAGTCGTGCACGGTGTGTGGGTTGAGCAGGAGTAAAATTAGGCTATCATAACGCCGTCCAAAAAGATTATAAAACAATAAAATAAACGAGAAAATTTGTTTTAGTTTTGTAAGTCTTTATTGTTGTAGCATGATGCATGCGATATTGTGTTTTATGTATAATTCACTCTTCAGTTGTTGTGCACCTTTTGCAATTAGTGGCAGCTAAGGGTAGCAGGTCGGTTGGTTGCCTGTCAGATTTTGATAATGCTTCTAAGGTCGATTATCTAAAATCTTGGGGGGGCTGTGATGCACCCAGTGCGTGGCAACTTAACCTGATTGTACTCCTTGGTACTCCACTGTATCGCCGCGGTGCCGTGTACCGTGTACCGTGTGCCGTGTTGGCTGCTTATATTGAGTGTGACAACGTATAACTATGTTCTTTGTATCTCTGCAAAGGTCTCGTCATTTGCTAACCAGTGGTGGGTTTTGTTTTAAGCCATGTCGAGACCTTCCATTTAATATGTAGTATCAATAGAGAAGTTGATAGATGAGATGATAGGAATTCAGAGAGAGAGAGTGAGTTAGACTTCAGAGCGAGAGGGTAGCAATGGTTGCCAGACGTATGGACCGGTTGGCAGCCCTGCGCTTATAGCTAGGTGCGACAGGGTTGGTAGTACATTGCCGCCTGCATATGCTGCCTGGCTGCCCATGTTGTCGTACTGCACATTGCATGGAGGCTCGCTGTGTGTTCCATGATCAGGTTGCCTAGAACCTTTGAGACTCTAACATCCCTTGCCCTCTCTCCCAATTTCTCACGGTTGCACTCTTTCTCTCTGACGACATTACTCTCATTTCATTCTTCTCTCTATTTAAATGCATACCCTTCCCTTGAGGTCCTAAAGGAGTTTCAGCACTCACCTCTCGTATTACTCTTAGGACAAGCATATATTTACATGTATTAGATTTAAGGGGGTAATGTGAACAGCGATCTTCTTGATGAGGATAGTTGGTGAACGTTCTACATGTTCACGAGTTATATGCCCAGCTCATCATCCAATTTGTGACTAGACTAGTGCCATGTGTAAGAGCCCGACCATGCCCAGGAGTTGTCTGTAGAGGGGCGAGGACTTAGCCTTGATTTGCCTACCGAGCCAGGAGCGACTGTAGTACCAGAGACTACAGCTCGCTCGTAGTGCCGGTATAGTAGAGTAACGTAATTTATCTGTCCTTGTGTTCTCTACAGTCTTTTCCTGGGTTCTCGCTTTCGGTGCTGGGACTCGTTGTTCCTGTGACTTGGCCTGCTAGCTAGAACACATGGGGATGATGAGTGGGTTTTATCTTTATTTTACTATGCATTGCAGCTCTCTTTAAGTTTATGTATATAACACTTTACGATACACATTACTCACACACAAGACAACACTATTAATACTTTCATGTATCAATTAACTGCACTGTCGTTTTGCTGCTGTGTCCGGAGTTCCGTTGCGTAGGGCGCATACGGACTCAGAGGGGAGACAGAGTGAGAGAAGCGAAGTAGCCTATGCGGTAGTAGGCTACCGGCGCAGTACTGTTGCCTGCAACCTTTTAGTTATTCCAAGTATAGATTCATTATTACAATAAGTGACTACTATTTATGTTCCTTCCATGTGTATTATTAGGTATCTACTGGATCATGAACATCTTGTATGCTACATGCTAGTGCATGTTAGTAGGGGACAGTTATTCTAGTGCACGCGCTTTCAAGTAGGCGTGTACATTTGTCATTTAGCATTTCACTGTCATACCTTTAGCCTGCTTCTATTCTACATTATTAGAGGCTTAATATTAACGTAGTTTCTTGAGTATTGCATTTCTTTAGTAATAACGTAACCTATAAATGTCTGAGGGAGTTTAGCCTCATAGCCTACCCCTGTTGTACACTTTCGCCGAGTTAAGGTACCTCGTTACCATAGACGATAACTCTGTAGGGCGTTGGTGCTTTTGTTGTCTGGAGCATATAGTATTTGGGACTGGAATCGAGCGTGTCGTTGTCACATAAGCCATTTCTGTCCTACGATCAAGAATCCCGAATATGTATTGCCGATCCAGCCGTAACAATATATATATATATATATATAATTATATATACTGTATATATATATATATATATATATATATATATATATATATTGTCACAATGATCAGATAATTAAGGCAATTGAAGCACTGCATATTTGATAGCCTACTGCCTGTGAACACGTTTGATTGTCTGATCTAATCATTGTGTTGTTTCGTCCCTGATTCCATTGATATTTCGTATGTGTGGCTTGCCAGTTATTGTAAGCATTTTCTCTCAGTAAGTTTTCCTTGTAAAGTGCTTTAGTATGCCTTTAGTAATAAACAGAGAATTAATGAGAGAATGGAAGCCACTTCTCTTTGTGCCACGAGGGGGGGCTCGCTGAGAAGCTTTTCTTTCCAGTATTCAGTACGTAATTTCAGTTATGTACTAATTATAGGGCGTATGGCTAGTTTACAGTGTTGAGATACATTTTATTTTATTTGCCATACTCTACTTGCCCATATGTTACCATGAGAATACAATACTTAAAGTTATTTTTATGCAATATGTTAATATCATCAACCTATGTTGTGAGAGGCAGCAGCCCATACCGCCTAGCCTGACGCCTGGTGGGGGTACAGCATGCCTCCAGACGTCACTCCCTTATGTCGTGTCCTACGAGCTAGTTCTCCCCCTCTCTGCCCTTGGGTTATCCTCGTGACACAGACTTATTTGTTTTGTTCACTCTTCTTAAAGTAACGTAATATTTAACAGGCAGTCCTAGATCTTTTGTTTTTTGTTCATTCCTCTGATCTCTGCATTAATGTCTTTCTTTTTATTATATTTGCATGTCTTATCATTAATCTTGTTTGTTGATGCACTCGGCATTCCTGTCCGAGGTTCGAGAGTAGTGAGGCTTTGTCTATGCCTTTTGTGATGGCCGGGACGTTCCTGTTGGGGTACTCGTTAGAGTAGCGGCACTGACAATCCCTAATACAATACGCACACACACACACATCCACATACCCCATGCACATATTAAGCCCTTGAGTGTCTGGTACCCAGCAGGAACCGTTGGCGGTTTGCACCCGTGTCTTTGTGTGCATACTCTCGGATTTTGGAGCGGACTGACGAGTAGCTGTAATAAAGTAACATAAAGTAGGGAATCCCATTTTTAGCCTGGGACCAGTGAACTCCGCGGAGTTTAACCGTTTGGGAGGTAGCTCACTTGGTGATCTCTGATTACATTTGGGTTGGATTTGGTGTGTTATTAGGCGGATGGGTTGTGTAGTACTGTATAGGCTTGTATCAGGCTCCAGAGATCCTGGGCAAGCCATTGTTCACACGTTTCCACTAATAACACCCCGAGGACACAGCCTCGTATTGTTAGTTAGTATTTTTATGAATGATAATCTATTGTTGCAACTCTCTTGGTTTGGGAGTTGGGTGCCGTTGGCTGGTTTGCACGCGGTTTGGTACTGTCGAGGTTCGTGCATAGCTCGGAGTACTGTTTTCCTATCATGCTTCTTTTATATGTTTGTTAGTAACCTGTTGGTTGAACCGTTTTAATTATCCGCCCCATCATTGCCATTCGATGTTGGGTTTTTGTTTTCTTGGCTAGCAAGCCATATGTATATTTCTGCTTTAGATAGTCGTCAGAGTAAATGCAGGGTAGTGTTGCACCTTAAGCCCTGAGAAGAGCCTGGAAGCGTGAATTGTGCTCTTTTCTGTTGCGCATGGTGGGTTGCTTGTGGAGAGACAAGGTGCAGTGTTTGAGTAATTATTTCTATACCGTCTCTAAGCAGCTAGGTTTCAGTTTCGTAACAATCTATATATATATATATATATATATATATATATATATGCGATATTGACTGGTTGCATGGAAAGCGCAGTCTACATAGGAACAGTAGGACCAGGGTTATGATTTTTTTTTTTTTTTTTTTTTTTATTCAATTCAACATTTCGGACTCTGCGTCCATCAACAGGTCTAAAAACAGAAATGAACACACTATTTACAAACATGTAAGCAATAATAAAATGACGGGCAAAATTCCGAGTTCACTAGGATTCACAGACAAAAAAAGGGGGGAACAGCTACCAAATGAAATAGTAAGGAGCAAGTAAAGCGATTTCTAAATATGCAAAAGACAAGAAAAACAAAAGTCACCGAAATTACATAGACTTAAATGGTTTAAAATAGAACGGTCAAGAGGGACAGGACTAGTAATTAAACAAAATATAAAACTCTAAGGGAGTTAAAACAATAATTTCAACCCTAAGCATTATTTCACTAAGGCTACCGACTTAAAACTAAAGTAATAGTAACCCCAACACAAACAATCCTAAAAGCAAAGAAGGGGGACAGAGGTTTCGTTACCACCTATACGAGGACGTACAGTCGGTCAAAGATCCAGCTGACCCACCCTCGCTCTGGGGCTCGCAGTATTATCTGGCAATGCTTGGGTAAGAAGGCGTGTTTACAGAGATTCTGATTGGTTGATCTAATTTTGGCTATATCAGTATCATAACATGTATTTAACTTAACAAGACAAATGAAACATATATGTAATACAAATGCATACATTGCTATATAATATATTGACATTTCTCCAAATGTTCGTAGATGCTCTTAAATAAATTGACACTATAATGGCAGGTGGTATCTTTGAATAGCGGCGAACGATTTTGCGTGTGTGTTTGTGTGGGAGAGAGAGAGAGAGAGAGAGAGAGAGAGAGAGAGAGAGAGAGAGAGAGAGAGAGAGAGAGAGAGAGAGAGAGAGAGATAAGGGGTAGGGGAGAAAGTTGTGGGAGAGGTAAAATACTAACGTGGGTATTTGTTGTTCTACTAACTGCCTATAGTATTCTAGTGTTATTAATAACACCTTACTATAAGCCAGGGAGAGACAATGTGAGGCATAACGACAGACATAAAGGAGCGTGGAGAGAGAGAGAGAGAGACCCATACGCCTCCGCCAGTATGAATTGAAATATATATTCGCCAAATATCAGTTATTATTTTTGTTCACGTTTAAGCTCTTCATTACCTACGCACATCACCTATTGCATGGCGAATTCATATGGCAATTGCTGAATATAACCATCGCTTTGACGAAAATATCTGAGACAACGTTAATTCAGACTGAAAACTATGTGTATTAACCTACACTTAAGGTCATATAATACTTCAGTAGACATGGTGACAAATGACAATGGTATTGAACAGTCACAATTTGTGAAACTAAATACACTATTGCATAATAACTGCATTCCATTTTATATGTAAATATACAAATAATTAAATACAGTACCATTATACAGTATTGTTGATTAATCCATATAATGTATATTACATTTTATATCATTATTACGTAAACAGTTTTAAAATGTTTTATACATAAGGTAAATAATATTATTACATCAATTAAATTAATACAAGATATGAAATATAATTTAGATCAATTATCTTTGTGTTGGGAAAATGTGTTGAGAGTCACAATTGATAATGAGTTTGTTAAACATTGATTAAAGTTATCATGATTCATGATGTTTTGTAAAATCAATTATATGTACTGTATAGGTAAGACAGTCATAGGTTCATCATGATTCTAAATTACCAGTAGCCAGAAAGAAACATTACAGATGATGTCATATTTTACTGTATTTAGCCAAATGATAGTTATGACACTTCTGATTATATATTAGTTGATCAAACATTTCCCTCATGGTCACGGTATAATTAGACCAGCTGGCAACCGTGTTTGAACCTTAGATATCAAATTCTTCTCTATTCATGATGATATCAAGTCGATTTTCCTGTGTGGCTCCTGTCAAACTACCCACTTTCCTCGCCCCCCTCCCTCCCCCATTGTATATTTTGAGTATCTTAGCCTTTGTTGCTCTCTGACACTAGGTTGAGATTAGCATGATTCGTTAAAAAGAACCCTGCACCAACACCACTCTTACTGCTAAATTTCACTGTCTTACTCGTAAGGCCTACCAACATGTCTCAGGGTAAATCCTATGACCTAAACTATTCAGCTTCAGTACCAATCTGGTTCTTTCTGATTAACTTCCACTAAATATGAACATTAATAATACGTATTTGCTAACTTGGAAGACAATAGATACAATAATTACAAACATATAATAGAAATGTGTTGGTATGACTGGAGAATCCTGTCCAGTTCTTCGGGGAGACAGAGAGAGAGAGTATGAGTATTATACTGATTTTTATTCAGACTATCAAATTTCAATATGATTGCAAATGGCGAGGTGTGAAGAATAATTACCGGTGATTAGATGGAAGATAAATATTACACATTACATAGCATAGGGCCCTAACCAGCTTAGGGCTCTTCATAATTCATAACAAGTGTGTCTCACTAAAGTATGTTTTGCACCATCTATGGTTTTTGTTTTGTTCATGTAAATACTAATATCGTCATTGACAATAGGTAGAACAACAAATATGACCGTATTTCTACTCATGCCTACGTCTTGTCTACTGCTTAATGAATGATGACAAAGTAAGACTGAGTGTTATTATGTGAAAGATAACTTCATATCAGAGAGATTCTTCGAGGTAACACCTTGTTTCTACAATTTTCGTTCATGAACTAAAATAGTTTAACTCTGCACACACCCGTTCGCTGCTATGCAGGGATACCACTAGCCATTACTGGGTCACCTGTGTCTGTCCCGTATATTACGACATATTATGCAATGTTCACATTGTGAAGACAAAAACCTCCTTCATTATGCAGCCAACATTAGAATATATATTCTAGAAACTCGAGTAAGTTGTAGCAGCTAACGGGATTTATATGCGTTTCCAACCAATCAATATAATGTGCTTAATTGTTTAAGCATATCTACGAACTTTTGGTGACATTTCATGATCATATATTGCGATGTATACATTTGCATTAGGCTATTTGTTTCCATTGACTTGTTTAATATGCCTTCTCACACTGATATAGGCCAAATCAGATCGACCAATCACAATCCCTGTAAAAAAAAGCCTCCTTACTACACCAAGTATTGCCAGATAAAACTGTAAGTCCCAGAGCGAGGGTGGGTCAGCTGGATCTTTGACAGACTGTACCACTGCTTGGTGAATGCTCTCCAGTAGAGGTAGGTCCGCATCGCTACCGCTACTGTCTAATGCCCCCTTCACACATACAGGACTCGGGTGCCCCATGCAGCAGAGTAGCTAGTCGTGGCGTTTTTGTCCCCCGACTTTTGGAGCTGGCTCGGTATGCCGCATCCAAAGGACTTCACCAGACTACAGCCGCATACAGCCGACGTTGTCGTCTTGACTCCGGAGAAGTCTTGAGACTCGAACCGACAATGGAAATAACGGTCATTTGTACATGCCGACTACACCCGCATCTATAAGACTTCAGACGATCGACTTCAGAGTCGAACCGCATACACTGGCATAAAGCCGACACATACAGGTTCTGTGGCCAACGGAGGTATATACGTCCTCGCCGAAAAAACATCGTAGCAGCGAAACGACTGCACCTATGGCTTTCATATTTTTACCACATGTACCTTACCCTATTGGCTACCCACCACAAAAATCCCAAATCCCTCCTCCTACCCACACGCTGACTGTCGGTCCCGTCAGAAGGAAAAAAAAAAAGGAAAATATGTGGCGGCGAAACGACTGCACCAATCGGTTCCATATTTGTGTGACAAGTCCCTTACCCTTCTGCCTTCCCCCCACCACACCCCCAACTGCCTCCCACCACCCACTTCCAGCGTATCCGTACGAAGAAAAGGAAAAAAAGGAAAATCCGTGGTGGCGAAAGTACCTCACCAATCGGCTTCATATCTGTAACACAAGTCAATTACCCTTCTACCTTCCCCCCATCAACCCCAAAACCACCCTCCCACCCATACATTCCGATACCATAAAAGTCTCTGTAGTCTATAGTGTCTTTTCAGCTACTTTCGGGACCATCGGGGACCTGTTTTCTGGCGAGGGGAGTGTTTTTTTTACCATTATCCTTCCTTTCTCTCCCAACTTGATAGATTTAGCCCCCCCCCCCCAAAAAAAAAAAAATCTGGCACTGGCAGAAGCACACCGTCAAAATTGGCTGGCACTCAGCGGGTTAAATGAGAGGGAAGAGAGTAGGAAGAGAAGAACAGGGGGTAGTAGGGAGGTAGTGAGGGAGGGAAGAGGTGGATGAGAAGAAGGGAGGAAGAAGGAGGAAAAGAACGAAGACAGGAGGAGAAGGAGGAAGAGTAGGGTGAGAGGAGGAAAAGAAGGGAGGGAGGAGAATGAGGAGGAGAAGGGAGGGAAGGAGAATGAGAAGCAAGAGGAGGAGGAGAAGGGAGGGAGGGAGTTGAATGAGAAGCAGAGAGGAGGAGGAGAAGGGAGGAAGGGAGGAGAATGAGAAGGAGAGTGGAGGAGGAGAAGGGAGAAGGGCCTTTGTTGTTCTATTGGGTCCTGGCATGGTGTACAGGCGGTTGAGGTGCGGGTAGAGGTGTACGTCGTGGGTGATCTCGTCGAATACTGGGTCAAGTGCGCTGCGTGGGGCCTATATATAGGGGCCGTGTCGCCGTTCTGTGGTTGGGAATTTTTTTTTATTTTTTTTGGTCAGCTTGATGCGGCTGTTTGCGGTTCGAGTTGGGTGTTGTCGGTTGGATGTTTCTGTTGTCTGCTCAAGTTGGCTCGACTCTTCTGCCATATTGGGTTCCGGGTGTTGTCATACGTCTGCACTCCTGTCAATGTGGTTGGAGTCTGCTGCATGCGGCTGCTTGCGGCTGAAATCCGCTATTGTCTGTTGTACTCGTATGACTCATATTTTTGCATAATTTTTTAATAATTTTATGCAAATATATGGAAATTTATGCACACGACTTCAGCAGACTTATGCGGCTGTACTCGTGTCTGGCGGCTGTACTCTGGTGTATGCGGCAGTAGTCTTTATGCTACACATGAAACACAATTCGATACGCTATACTCAAGGACTACAGCCGCATACAGAAGACTTGTTACGACTAGCGCCGACTAGCGCAGACTACTCCCCGCATCCACCAGACAAATTTCAAGTCTGGACCAAATTTCAAAACTGACAAACATTTTCTTCGCGGGCCGCGACTTGACACACATTGCCAGGACTTCACCAGACTACAGACGACTACAGCCGCATGGTTAGGACTAGGTGCCGACTGGGTGCCACATGCAGCAGAGTAGCTACTCGGCTGCATTCGGCGCCCGAGTCCTGTATGTGTGAAGGGGGCATAAGACTTTGTTTTAGTTAAAATAGGACTTCAGAGGCTATCAGCCCTATTGGATTATTAAGCCAGCACACTGTAAGTCAAGAATATCGTCAGGACTGGAGCCTCTCTGCGAGAACTCCAGTCCCTTGTGTCTAAGACTGAACAAATATGCTTATTTATAGGGTGGTCATGACTGAAAGCATGGTCTCGAATCAACGAGTGAACAGGTGTTGACAGTGGAAAACCAGTTCTCACCGATACACCTAGATGTTCCAAAATCCTGGTTCTCAAATGTCTCTTTGTCTTACCGATATATTAAGCCTTACAGCTACAACACAGATAAATGACAGAAGAGGCAAGGTCCCCAGGAATCCCATCATTATATCTAAAAAAAAAACTACTTATTGAACAGCTGGATTTAAAAATAATTCTGATATTAATTTGAGGATAAAATTCACGAAGGAGGGAGAGAGCCTTTTCCGTAGTGTGAATCTTTTTGGGCCAGTAAATATGATGGGGAAATAAACAATATTTCTAGAAGCAGTACTAACTGAAGCTTTGTTTCCCTCCATGATTTTATCCAGGGCTTTGCCAACATACGTGTCGGTAAACTTATAGGGGAACCCATTATTGTAGAGGTCACGAAGGTATTTTATCTCTTTATGAAATTTGAAATAATCGGAACAAATATGATAGGCTCTATAGGTGAGAGTTAGGATTAAATTACGCTTGTAAGCTATGGGAATAATTGAGGAAAATTTAGTAGTTAAGCCAGTGAATGTGGGTTTACGGTATAGTGAAGTTTCAAACCCTAAATCTTTTCGAGTTATTAATGTCTAAAAACGAAATTATCCCATTTACTTCGGTTGCCGAGGTGAACTTAATGTTGCGGTATTTCTCATTCAAATAATTAAAAAACAGGGGAACATGATTACTTAATCGAAAAAAGTGACGTATCATCTATATAGCGACGATAAAACAAAGGTTTAAAATCCAAGGGACACTCATTAAGCCATTGGGATTCATAATGACATACAAAAAAATTAGCAAGAGAGCATCCTAAAGGGGAACCCATTCCTACGCCATCATGCTGTTAATAATATATGTTATCAAAAACAAAAATATTATCTTCCACTGCTAGCTTCATTAATTCCCTAAATTGTTTTTTGCTGAAACCGCGAACTTGTTCTACACCATCAAACAACTTATTAATGCAAATGCCAATAGTTTCCGCTAATGGCATGTTCGTAAACAGGGAGGTGATATCAAAGCTTGCCATAAAACAATCCTTAAATTTTAGATCAGTTATATCTTTAACGAAGTCAAATGAGCTGGGAACTGTGAATTGGTTAGTAGTAATTATTATGTTCCTTCCAACAACCAACTCTACTCCTAAAATCGATTAATGAAATTTTACAAACACATGTGGCAGTCCGTGGATTCGAACCCAGGACGCTCACACCGAAAATCAACACCTTATGCATCGCACCACGAAGACAGATATGTGTTTTTAGACCTGATGATGAACGCAGAGTCCGAAACGTTGAATTGAATAAAAACACCTCCCAAGATGTTTTTCATAACCCTGGTCCTACTGTTCCTATATATATATATATTTATTATGTTCTCTCCACCAACCAACTTTACTATATAAAATAACAAAGGGCTTAAGTCGTCCATGTGCCGGCCCATCTACGCACCATAAACCATTATGGGTTCTCGGGCTCTAAAAAACATTTGCATAATTATGAAGGTCAGGAGATAAATGAAGCCAAGAGGGGATATGGTCCTGACACGCTGAGTGGTAATGGTGCGAGGTATAGGGGTGCCAGGCGGATGGTAGACATCTCGCTACCTCATCACCTCGCTACAAACAATTGACTTCATTGGATAACCTTGTATTATTAACTTAGCATAAATTAGCTATTAATTATGTTTCCTAACCTATACTTCGTCGGGTGTGGTTCTTTAGGTTCCTGGTATCTCTTTCACTTTACTATTATGGTGAAAATAAACGAAAAGAAAAAGGGGTTATTTCGATGACCATAACTCAGAACTATCTTTGAATATTGTTTGTTATCATGAAAAGTAATGCAACTAACTTATTGTCTATGTGTATGAAAGCAACATAATGCAGCCTGCCTGTATGCGTGTAACGAGTGTCTCCCCCATTTCCAAAAGAGTGACATAGAGCTAATTTTAAGGAACGTTGGTGTCAAAATGCCTGGACACCCGAAGTTTAAAGCAGTCTATGTCATGGGATGAAGGACAAATTGATTGAGGGAGAGAGTTCCAAAGTTCACTTGTAGATAAGAAAAAAGAAAGATAATTTGCAAATTCTTGGGTTGGAGAGCTGGGCAGAATAGGAGTGGAACCGTGTTGAAAAGCGGGTGCCTCGCACTCGCCGCAAGGGAAAGGGTATGCACAGCGAGCTCTGAAGAACACAGACTGTTGTGATAGCGATAGAAGATAGAAAGAGATGCAACATTGAGGCATGTAGAAAGAGATTGTAGGGAACTAGTAAGAGGAAGTGAGTTGATAAGACAAAATGCTTTGAACTCTACTCTTTCAAAAAGTGCAGTATGGGTGGAACCTCCCCACGCATGAGAACAATACTCAACACATGGACACAGTGTGCCCCGATGCATAACAAGAAGCTGTGCGGGGGTGAAGAACCTACAGTGACGATTGAGCACACCTAACTTTTGGGAGCTGTTTTAGCAAGAGTGATAGTATGATATTTCCAAGAAAGGTCGGATGAAAAAGATACATCTAGAATATTGAGAGAATATGAAGGGATGATTTGTGTATTGTTGAAGAAAAATTTATAGTCTTGGAACAAATCTCAAATTTCTAAACTACCCTCCTTCGGTTTCTATCCCTCCATCTGTGACTTTGTCTCTAATTTTCTTTCCGGCCATTCCATAGCTGCGGTTTTGGACGACCATCGTTCACTTCCTCATCCTATCAACTCCGGTGTTCCTCAGGGTTTTGTCCTATCTCCAATTCTCTTTCTAATTTTCATAAATGATCTTCTCAACTCTACCTCCAGTCGTATCCATTCATATGCAGACAATTCTACCCTACACTATTCAATTAGTTTTCCAGAAAGACCCAACCAGCAATCCTCAAAAACAAACGCAATAAAGCCATACAACACTTATCTTCTGATCTAACTACCATTTCCAATTGGGGCAGAGAAACCTTGTTGCCTTTAATGCTTCCAAAACCCAATTTTTCCATCTATCTACCTGCCGTGAACTCCCAGAGGACTATCCCATATACTCCAACAATACAAAACTCAACCCTTCATCTTTTCCCAATATTCTCGGAGTCTCATTTTCTTCTGGTCTCTCGTGGAAGGACCATATCACCACTCTTACTAAGGTGGCCTCCAAGAAGCTGGTTGTGCTCAACTGCCTCAAGGGGTTCTTTACCCCTGCACAGCTTCTTGCTCTGTACAGGGGCACAGTACGTCCTTGTATAGAGTATTGTTTACATGTGTGGGGATTATCCTCTCACACAGCACTTCTAGACAAAATAGAAAGGAAAGCCTTTTGTATCATTAACTCCCGTCCACTCACCGACTCTCTGCAATCTCTCCCTCTTCGCCGCAATGTTGCATCGCTCTCGCTACTACAATAATCAGTGTTCCTCAGAGCTCTCTCAGTGTATACCACCTCCTCTACGTAGGGTACATAGTACCCGTTTTGCAACACAATTCCACCCTTACTCTGTACAACTCTCCAACTCAAGAGTTAAACGATACTCCCAATCTTTCTTCTATTCAACAGCTGAGCTCTGGATATGTCTCCCTGAATCCATCTTTTCATCATCCTATGACTTTCATTGTTTCAAATTCCGAGTGTCCAGACATTTTGGCTCGAACGTTCCTTGATTTTTGCCCTGTCACTCTTTTAACTCGGGGAGAGGCACTTGTCACAAGCAGTTTTGCCTTTTGTTTCTCTAATCCACATAGAACAAAAAATGCGATGGATAGATAGTGGGAAAAATTGGGTCTTCTCGGCGTTGAAAGTAGGTAACTTTTATTTGCCCCAATCATGAGTTTTGGAGTGTTACATGAGTTTTGGAGTGATTGCACGCTGGGTAGATGTGAAAATCTAGTTGAATAGTGTAATGTAGAGTCATCAGGATATGATTGGATAGGACTTGATGATGTACAGTTGAGGAGATCATTAATGAATATTTATAATTTAATTGGAGATAGGACAGAACCCATTAGGAACACCAGAGTTGATAAGTTGAAGAAGTTAGCGATGGCCGTCAACAACTGCAGCTATGGAGCGGTCTGAAAGGAAATTAGAGACGAAGGCACAGATAAAGGGATAGAAACCGAAGGACGGTAGTTTGGAAAATAGAGATTTGCGCCAGACTTTATCGAAGGCTTTTGATATGTCTAGCACAATAGAAGAAGTCTCACCGAAGTCCCGAAAGGAGGATGACCATGAGCTAGTGAGATAAACAAGAAGATCACCAGTAGAGCGGCTCTTATGGAAACCATACTGGCGATCTGAAAGTAGATTATGGGAAGATATATGCTTAACCCACTGAGCCCCAGCTAGTTTATAATAAATGTACCACCCAGGACCGGCAGGTTTTGAAAACATTTTTTTTCTCCAGAAAACACCAGGAATGGGTTAGGAATCAAGGAAAACTCACAAAAAACCGATCCCCTAGGTCATTAAGGGGTCCTACGGTGCGCCCGAAAGTCGGATTTACAAGAGGGGAAATCTATCTATCTATCTATTGCCGGACGCCTTACTCCCCTTACGAGGGTGGCCACTACAAGAGGGGAAATGTGTAGGCAAAAACACACAAAAATAGGGTTTTTGCGCGCTCACGCGCACGCGGTTGGACTTTGAAAGTTTTCAACCATCGGCATTGTTGTGTGGGATACTTACACAGTTCCCATACAAATCTGAGCCCTCTAGGTGCCATAGGACCGGAGTAAATAACGGTGACGCATACGTATGCAGCGCTGGGGTTTAGCGTTACAAACATTTTGGACGCAAACAGTGCGTCGCTGGGGCTCGGCGGGTTAAGAAACTTTGAGTTAAGAATCTTTTCAAAAATTTTAGAGATGCAAGAAATGAGAGCAATTGGACGATAATTGGAGGGTTGAGAGCGGTCACCCTTCTTTTGGACAGGCTGAATAAGAGCTAACTTCCAGCAAGAAGGAAAGACGTTAGAGGAAAGACAGAGATGGAAGGGTTTGCCAAGGCAGGGAGTCAGCAAGGGAGAACAGTTTTTTAGTACAACAGGAGGAGTACCTTCCAGTCCGTACGCCTTCTTAGTATTAACCCTTGTCTATCGGGGCCCGACTTAAGTCCGCATCGAAAAATTTAGACTATGTGGCGGGGCCCGACTTAAGTCTGTGTGCAATTTTGGCGCAATATTGGCTCTAAGAGAGAGACGAGCGACGGGAGGAGCCTGGATTACCTCATGACTGCTCGCCACGGCCGCCGTGGATCGACTGAGATGTACTCCACTTACATCCACCCTCACTCCCTCGCTACATACGTAATTATATAAAGAAATTACCGTATTTTAGCGAATTTGCCCTTCGGTTGCACGATCGATCGTTGCAAGACAACCAGTGATCGTAGAAGGATGGTTCGGGTGTCATTGGAAAGCTCAATTTACGTCCTTTCAGGGATATATACTTGTATTACGCTCTGGGTCTTGTTTATGCATGAAAAAGAGCATGGAAACAACCCCATTTATGGTAAAAAAAAAACGCTGGACGGCACAGTGAAATATACTCCACCACCCGCTCTTAAGGTGTTAAGCCCAGAGAGTACATCATTAGAAGAGATTATGATATTAAGCATAAGTGTGTGAGAGGAGGGTGGAGAGGGGGGAATAACAGCTGAATCATCCAAGGTGGAGTTTTTAGCGAAAGTTTGAGCGAAGGGTTCAGCTTTTTTAGAGGAAGAAGTGACGGTAGTGTCATCACAGAGTGGAAAAGAGGAGGAAAGACAAGGAAGTAAAATTGTTGGAGAGGTCCTTGGCTAGATGCCAGAATGCTTGTGAAGAGCTAGAGTTGGATTGTTCAAAACATTTTTTATTGATGAAAGAGTTTTGGTTAGTCGAAGAAGAGATTTGGTTTGATTCCGGGCAGAAACATATTGTTATGATAACCCACAATCATAAGTTTAGGTAAGCTCATTAATGTCCATAAATTACTATGTTGCTTTGGTCATATATTCACACGGTGAATATATTATACCACCTTGCGGTAATTTCAATACGACGTACGGTAGTGATCGATGTTATCCTTATATCATTGTGTGTTTCAAAAACGTATTATTTCGTTGAAGTACGTTGTTTCTTTGGTTTTTCCATTTTCAAAAAAGTGGGGTATCATCTGCTAGCATCTGCTGTTTTCCTGAAAAATTATGTGACCCATTTATATTTAATGGGCTTTTATGGTATTTTTGATACAGTGCGTATATAATTTTATACATTGTATTGTATAAGCATTCTGTATATAGTTATTTAATTCTATATGATCCTACTTGTCATAGTAACATTATTTAAGTAAGGATTGTATTAACACCCAAAAATCGGGGCCATTTGTAACATCAACTACCTGCCAAGCGGGCATATTTACGGAAAACGAGCTTCATTCCATGCTGTTTTTCATGCATAAACAAGAGCCAGAGCGTAATACAATTATGTATCCGTGAAAGGGCGATAATAGAGCTTTCCAATGACACCTGAATCATTCTTGTACGACCACGGGTTATCCTGTAGCGATCACACAACCAGAGGTGAAAATCCCTAAAATAAGGAAATTTCCCCAGTTTTTTCCTGGTCTCGCGAGGCCGAGTGTGTGGAATGTTGCAGTGGCGGTCTCAATCGCGGCACTGTGGTCGTGCCAAACGGTCAGATCCCGCCTATCATCCTCCCAACGCACATACTCTCTCTCAGAGCCCCTAATGTGGTCAAAATGCCGTCCGTCATATGACGGGATTGTCCATTTATCTCTCGCCCGTCATATGACGGGCACCGTTCGTTAAGGGTTAAGAACCGGCTGGGCTGCGGTTGCGGTTAGACGTCCGTGGGAGATTGTCTGCCGCATCAGTGGTTCAGCGGCCTCTCCCCCCGGTTACATCCCCTTCCACCATTGTACCCTGCTCTGCCTTCATCATCTTCTGATCATCCGCCTCTACCGACTACGCTCTGCGCATTCTTGCATCCTTGTTGTTTGGTGGTGGCCATCCATTCCCTGGACCTGTGACACATGGCTCTACCTGGAAGAGGGACGCGGTTTCCATGGTGACTGGCTCTGGTGTCTGCAAATCCTCAGTTTTCTTCGGGGTTCCCGTGTGAGGGCCCCGCTCCGTCGTTGCCAGGGCCGCCTTCAGCTTCTGGGGTTGGTGTTGGCCCCTCCGTTCTCGCTTCTTCACCTCTCCACGTGTCTTCTTCCTGCCAGGTGCCATCGTTCATCGCTTTTTCTTCCCCTCCATCCTCCAGTCCTGGGAGTGTTGTTGCCCTTCTGCAACCCCTCCTGGGTCCCTGACCTTTGAGCCTCCTTCCAGGGAGGCTGCTGCGGCTTTATCTTCCCCAAGATTATTTCCACCTGGGTAGGGTAACATAAGCTACATTGCTTTACTACCCTTCAACATCAAAAAGAAGAAGACGTATTAAGAACCATCACCCAGGCTGGTTACAAGTGGTGCCATCTTTTGTTGTCCTGGTGGGTCTTGGCTGTACGATTATCAGTCCGATTCCAGCTATCAAGGGAGTAACATTTACCTCTCTCTTTTCTCTTTATTGGCATTTGTTTATTTACTTATATATGTATTCATTGGCAATTTAACATAACATCTGACGGATTCTAAGGGTGTGTGTGTGGTTTGTGTGTCGCTGCATATTTTATTGTTTTGTCCATATATGTTTCTTCCCTTCTGTTTTTAGCTAGGCTTAGAAGAGCAGCAAACCTTGCCCTTGTTAAGGTGTGGTAGGGGGGCCAGTATACTTTGGTATTGATGGAGGGGTAAGAGGCTATAGCCTTATCCCTCGCTGGCATAATAGCTAGACCTATTATTTATTTTAATTAATTATGATTATTCCTGCAGTGCCTTGTGTTGATCCCAGCCATTCATTATTTTTTCATGTGCATTGTTTTCGTTTGGGATCCAGACTATTAGGGTACCTGGTTTGAAGTAGATGGTGGAGGACTTCATTAGTCTTCAGTTACAGGGAGGATTACTTTGTCCTAGGCAGGCTAATAGTCCAGACAAAATAGACTTTGGCGTTTTATATTTGTGTTACAGTGCACTGCAGGTAGGCTGTGGTTGCCTACCTGGGTATTATTTTCCGCTAAGCACTAGCACTGGCACAACTATAAAAACCTGTTGTGTTGAAGTCGGCTTAGGACGCCTCAACGATTGTTAGGATAGTTTGGTTGTTGTGGTTGATCAGTGTTTGTTTGATCCTTGATTCATTTATTTTTGCTTGATACTTGCTTCATTAATCTGGCATTTATTGTGGCATGTATTTACCATTATTATATTAATGTAAATTAAATCAGATCTTTCTTGTCTTTGTGCAGCTTAGGAAGGACCCATCTCAGTATTACCATTTCGGTACTGAGTTTTGATGATAGTTGTGGCTCAAGATATCTTTTCACCACTATTAAGAGATCCAGTTGCTTGTATTGTATGTATAACGGAACAAGTTGGTAGGATTGTCTGCACCTTTGGTCCCCAGAGATACTGGAAGTTGCGTATGAGTTCTGTTCTGTTGTGATAGGCTGTGATACGAGTTGAGGCTACAGAGGTGCCCTGTATTCAATTGTCTGTGTTAGTCCAAGTAATAGAAGCCTCTTCTGTCAGTCGCAACAATATAAAGCACAAGATTCTTGAGTTTGAATGTTTCCTCCTTATTGCAGACAGTAGTAGAACAAACGTGAGTAAACCAAGATTTGTTTGCATTAGACTGAGAGAAATAAATTAGAATGTATGCCTCCATGCCAGAGACGATTACCTCGGTTTTGCGCTCAGCACACTCCGAGCCCCCAGCCACGGAAATAAAAATAATTCCATGGGAAATCAAAGAAGTACTGCCGAAGAGCCTCCCAGTCGGCAGCGCCAAAGTGCCAAAGAGCCGACGGCTGGGAGGATCGGGTGGCCATACTGGAAAACTAGGACAGGTATCAGAGATAAAATTGTGATCGGAGGAGCCTAACGGAGAGAAAAGGTTTACAGCGTAAATAGAAGGATTAGAATTTAGAAATAAGTCAGGAATGATGGACCAATCTCGATGGCGGTCAGGAATTCGAGTACGGTGCTGGACTAACTGCTCTAGGTCATTTAGGAAAGACAAAAATGTAGGCTTGTTCACCAGGTTGGTTAGTGAAATGGGAGGAGAGCTATTGATGGTGGTAAACATTGAAATCTCCTAAGATGGAGATTTTTGCAAAAGGAGAGATGGATAGAATGTGTCCCACTTTAGAAGGTAGAGAGTCAAAGAATTTTGGATATTCAGTAGAATTAGGGGAGAGATAAACAGCATATCGTGTAATGCGATAGATAGGCAATATATATGCTAACGTTCGTTTCTATGACGTGTCTAGTTGGGTAGTTCGTCGACGGTTGTTTCCATGGTTGAGGCATGGGAGTTCAGATCTTGAATGGTAAGATTGCAAGTTGTAAGTAAGTTATGATTATAAAAGGCCTAATCTGCAATTATGCAATATTGATATGGTCTTGTGCAGTATATATTACTTTATCATATATATACTAAATTATCGTATTAGCAACTCAGATGCAGTACGATATTTTTCCTGGCTGGCGGTAACCAGGCAGTAACCCGGCGTTCCGGGGAAGCTCAGAGCCTTCATCGACACCACCCAGTCAACGCCTATTTTCCGTTTAGTTTCATTGTGCTATAGTGCCTATAATTACAGCAAATGGCCAGAATTCTTCACGTTTCATCTTCTTAGACGCTCTCATCGACGCAATGACTGACAGATAAGCACAGTTTTGTCATAACATAATTATTTTGATTCCTTTCCTCTGAGTGAGCTTTTTGTACCGCTCCCACGTCCTAACCACCACCCACCATCTTGACCGGCCGAATTCCCTACCTCATTGTTCTGTGTGACTGTTGGTAAGTTGAATCCCGGTATATAATTAATCCTATCACTATAATTTAAATATATTTTTATGTGAGTGACCTTTAGATTCCATTTAATTTCAATTTAGATTCAATTTAGATTCAATTTAGTTTAAAGTAGATTTGACTTAGATTTGATTTGGATTTGGATTATATATATTTAACTTCACTGAACATTCCATCACATTGGTGCCCAGACCTGAGATTTAACTGCTAGCTTGGGATTTTCAAAGGCAATGAGCAAGGGGACATACAACGGGATGCAGAAACAACTCTTCGATAAACTGGTAGGACTAACTAAGCGTTGGTTAGAGCCGGAATGCGGGGTCACGTCGTTGCACCTCCCGAGATCCTGCATCCCACCCATCACATTCCCCCAATAATATTTCTTTCATTTTCAGATTTTCTATGACACCCGACTGATATAACATTTCTTTGTTCATACTGTGGCCATTTAATGTATTTTTGGAAATTCTAGTGTACTGTTTTTTCCATAATTAAATTAATGAAGTCTGCAGTCACTTGCGCCTCTTAAATTAGGCTACTAAATTGCTGTGTTAATATAACATTGTAGTATTGTCAAGCATAGATAGCCTATAAGTTTACATAAAGATAGATAAACCACAGGAGATGCACTCTGGAGGGGTGACAAGTAAGGCTCCGAAAAATCAGAGGGCTGGACTTCGGGGAGTTTTGAATAGATTAATGGCTGATGTAAACACATTTATCACTACTGCTGCCCTCGAGGACTTGGAGGCTAGGCTAGATAATGTTCAATCTACACATAGTTGTATTGTTACTTTGAGTGAGGTGATTGTAACGAGTATGACGGAGGAGGATGAGATAGTAGCAGAGTGTGAAAATCGTGCTTCGTATGACGAAACAGTCTTCAAAGCGATGCACTTATTGCAACGCGCCATCACGTCTATGAGGGGATGCGACAACGCCGCCGCCAGACGGACATAGCCACGACACACTGTGCACCACTCAATCTACCTACATTTGGGGGTAACTTGACAGAGTGGTTTGCCTTTTGGGATGTGTTTAGATCCACCGTACATGAATCCAATTTGGATAATGTCCAGAAATTTCATTACCTGAAAGGGCAAATGGAAGGAGAGGCCTTGCATCTAATTGAGGGTTTCGCAGTAGTAGGAGATAGCTATAATGAGGCAGTACAATTATTGCAGTCAACATATGGGGATCGGGAACAACTTAAATTGGCTCATTGTTAAATTTGACAGAACCAAGTCACAGGGTTGAAGAGTTAACTAAATTTAGAGCGGACATGGAATGCCACACTCGATCACTGGGTACATTAAGGTTGACCTCAAATTAAATGATAGTTATTATACTAAGACAAAAGCTTCCTTTGGCAATACTAGACAAGGTAAGGTCATTTGATCTGGGTGAGTTTAAAACCTCGTTCAGTAAATAAATTAGTAATATGCAGTTGAACAATGGAAGATTGAGTGTGTCAGGAGGGGGTGAGAATGTCGAAATGAGGGTGACTGTAAGTATGACGGTGGGGACCAAGGGGAAAAAAGAGGGAACATACAAGAAACCTGCACAGACTTTATGTAAACTTTGTAATAACAACAAACATAAATGGAGTTTCTGTGTGAAATACCAAACAAATAAGTTAAAAATCGCACAAGCAAAAAGGTTAAAGCTATGTGTAGGCTGTCTGAGTAGAGAACATGGTAAACAAGGGCAATATACTGCCACGTACTTAAGACCCTGTTGTCACTGTAAAGGACATCACTTTGATAAGTTGTGTCATATTGTTGACAAGGGCAAAGATTACAGACTAGAGGGTACTACAATTTTGACATTAGGTAGTACAAAGGACGCCACTATATTGCCCACCATCAAGATTCCCATGGAAGGTAGTGACAGAGACAAGCTTTGTCGGGTGCTTCTCGACCAGGGGTTTCAACGGTCCTTTATAAAGAGGTCCATGCTAATGGTCTTAAGCACCGAGTCTTAGGGGCTGAGACTCTTCGACTGCAGGGCTTTACTCGGGTTACTGACAAACAAGACTACGAAATAGCGGAGGTTTCCTACTTTTACCGGAAACAAAGGTACTTTATGACATGTATCGTAGTACACACTCTACCAGAATATATATCTGTGGGAGAGAAGAAGGTGGAACACACATTGCGTAGTAAAGGAGTTCATATGTCAGATCCCATGGGAGATCAAACTGAGGTGCATATTCTACTGGGTGTTGATCAATAGTATGATGTAGTATACCCTGGATTTTTTTTTTTTTTTTTTTTTTTAAGAATATGTTGTGTAATTCTAATCCCCAATAAATTTGGCTTTTGCATGAGCAGAAAGGTGCATACTGTTACGACTGAGGTTTAAATATATCAGGGCTCTTATTCATTCGACTAGTAATGGCATAAATGCTACAACGGAAAGCGCTAGATGCAACCTCTGATGTATATTCCCAGTGAACAAAGAACACAAATACTCTACAGAGTTCTATATGTAATAATAGGTTATTAAACTCTCAATAAATGTGCATCTACTTTAGGCTTAATGTTATGTGAAAACAGCCTATTACTACCTATAACCGAAGGTGCTTGGTTATGGTATGCAAAGTAAGGTGGTAAGAGAAGTTACAGCTTACGTTACTTTAATCAATAAATGTCAGGCACTCCTGCATGAAAGAAAGTGCACTAAAGTCCTTCAACACCAACAAGGAATCTTCTTTAAATGTTAGATGCTATAAAGATGCTCGTATCGGAAATGGAACCCAAAAAGGCAGGCAGCGGAACAATGCTCATGCAGGCTATGCACACAAAAAGGCAGAATATATAATGCCGTCGGAGCCAAGAATATCCTAAACACTACAACAATAATAATGATCGCCACAACAATGCAGTATTCCTATCAACAAAAAGAGCCTAAGTCGTTTGTGTCTCAATACATCAAACTAGGCTGCGAAATGCTTGTGTAATCATAAATGGGTATGCATAATAAGAGTACTTGGTTTAATATACTTAATGTCTACTATGATTGATAAAGTCTAGCTAGAGTCAATGATACGAGATACTGGTGCGCATGGCATGCCGCATAGCCTAGTGTAAATCTCAAGTCTGTGCGTCAAATATTTCGTTATAGTGAAGGGTAGCTCTCTTGAGAAACCTTAATACCGAAGTATCAAGCGTTCTCCTGGCGTACCTCAAAGAAAAACAACCGAGCTTAGAACAGTGCAGAATGGTATAGGCAAAAAGCCCTCATTCGTGCATGCTCTACTCTCAATGGCACACAGACTAGAATTTACCCAATCAACTCCAGTTCTCAGGTATGTCATGCAGCTTTTACCTAAAGCCAGCACTCATCGGGAACAATACCTTATAATATCAGACCCCTAGTCTAGCATTATCTAATCCAGCAGAACACTAATAATTATAGGAAGCGGCAATATGAAAGCCAACCAATGCTTCGTGATCAACTTATCTTAACAACTAAACATACACAGGTTATATCAGACCTTAACGCACAATACAACTGGCCAGCATCAAGCTGATTTTGCAGAGTTAACCAGAGGGGATAATTATAGTATTAAAATAAAAGTGGTGAAAGATATGGAAAAAGAGAGAGGTAGGCAGAGGAAAAGATTCTCAGGTACAGTGCGGGGAACAGGTATCAAGGGATAAGAGGGATGCGTTCTAGAAACCAGATCAGAGGGAGAAAGTCGCGAGGAAGCTGTATATATACCGGGACTAGTTTGCACCGCGTAATCAAAGCGGTAATAAGTCCTCTAGCCACTACCAAAGTAGCTAGCAAAACATTACGTCACCAAGCATGCTAAAGAACTCCCTCAACCAATCCCCGCGAGGCAGCCAGCCGTGACATCATCGAGCGGGTCAAAAACACTATGCGCCCCCTCTCACTCTGTTCTACTCTCTCTCTCTCTCTGATCTTATCATTACTAGTTAAGGATAAAACATATACTTTACAATTAAATATATAAAGCCTTGACATGGGTGAAAACAAAGAGCCTTTCTGGACTGCCCATGACATGAGCTTTCATATGAAATAAAGCACACCCTAATACATAAACTGTAGCCACATCCACTGTCCTGGCGATCCTAGCGAGTCACTGTAGGACAAGCCATGCGGTTCTAACGGAGTGGTTAACGTCACAATACCACACAGTCAAATATCCTGGTTGACACGGTTTCTATATTAAGGGTGAATGTAACTGCGACAGAAGAGTTGGTAAGTGATAAATCCCAACCTAGTAACCCTAAAATGACTGCCAAGTTTGACCTGGAAAGACTGTGGAAATTAGATCACATAGCCATTAATCCTGTGGAGACTGATTATGACTCGGAAATTGCGATAAAAATGTTTGAAGATTCTGCGAGCTATTGTGCCACGGAGAAACAGTACAAGGTTAGTCTACCCTGGAAATATAGTGAGATAAGCCTGCCCACGAATTATGGTTTGGCATTGGGTCGCTTGCGCACATTACAGCTTAAATTAACACATGAACCAAGCATGCGCCAGGCGTAGGATGACGTATCTCGGAACTACTTAGACCGAGATTTCATAGAACAAGTTGATGTGAGTGAACCAACTAGGAAGGGTAGGGTTCATTACCTAGTCCATCATGGAGTGAAAAAGGACAGTGCCACCACACCAATAAGAGTGGTGTATGACTGCTCGGCCCACCAAGGTCAACAGCCCAGTCTAAATTACTGCCTCCTGACAAGTCCGTCCATGGTGATGGATTTGTCTCAACATCTACTGCGGTTTAGACTCGGGCAATATGCTTTCCCCAGTGATATAGAGAAAGCTTTCTTGATGGTGAAATTGCAAGAGTAGCATCGGGATGTCACTCGCTTTCTTTGGTTCAAAGACATTGGCGACTCTGGAAGTCTGGCCGTGATCTACCGATTTTGGTACTACATGTTTGCAGTTTCTGTTGAATGCCACCATTAAAAAACATTTTTCAGACACTCTTGAGGACACTGATAAACTATCTCGTGGTTTGTATATAGACAATTTACAGGGGTCTAGCGATAGTCAGGATGATTTGCTACAAACTTACTGGCAAGCACGTATGTTGTTCACAGAAGCCCATCTATTTCTCCGCGAGTGGGTTACCAATAGTAAAAATCTTCAGAGTCTTATTCAGATGGACGGTAGGGCATCTCATAACCAGGAACAGACCAGAAATTTGGGGATGATCTGGCAACCAATACAAGACACTCTAACCTTTCAAACAAGGTCTTTTGTTCAGCAGACAGAGACGCACACAAAAAGGAGTCTTTTGAGCAAAGTTTCACAATTGTTTGATCCTTTGGGTCTAGCATTACCCGTTCCAATAAGAGCTAGGATTCTGATGCAGGAAATTTGGAGACGCAACATAGGGTGGGACGACAGTTTGCCCGAAGAATTAAATGATCAAGGGATAACACTGTTGAAGGAGTATGACATCCTGTGTACCATGCAGCTACCTCGTAAAGTGACAGCATTCGGAAATGTTATATTACATACGTTCTGCGATGCTAGTGCCACGGCATACGGGGTAGCCATTTATGTCATTACTTCATTTGGGGCGCATTTAATTACAGCCCAGGCGAAGGTAGCACCGGTCAAGAAAGTAACTATCCCCAAAATGGAATTGACTGCCATGTTGCTATTAGGATGTCTGGTGAATCATGTACGCGCAGCATAAGGGAAGGAATTAAATGTAAATGCCGTTCACGAATGGTGTGATAGTCAAGTAGCACTCAATTGGGTACATAGCAAGAAGTCTATGCCCATTTATGTGCGAAATAGGGTCGATGAAATTCGGGCCCTATTACCAGACGTCGCTTATCATTATGTCAATACAAAGGACAACCCTAGTGATCTTATAACTAGGGGAATAACGGCTAACCAGATAGTAAAGTCCGATTTATGGTGGCACAGACCAAAATGGCTGCTCCATGAAAATGAATTGACGATATGGGAAGCTGTTGGTGAGGGACTTCTGCCATTGGAAACAGTGACAGTTACTACCCAACCAAATGATCCACCGGATCCATTAATGGAGTGAGCAAGATTCGGTGACTATAACAAATTAGTCAGAGTTGTAGCCTGGGTGTTGAGATTTGTATACAACATCAAGGGTAAAGTAACGGGCCAACTCTGCAATAAGGGTTACATCATTAATGCTCGTGAATAAAAAGCAGCTGAAGTAACTTTAATTGAATGGGTTCAAACATAAACCTTTTTCAATTAATTTGAATCTTTGCAAAGCTCTGATAAATTGATAATGCCTAACTTAGTGTGTCAACTGAGGTTGCACATGGATAATGACCTCATCAGGTGTGAGGGAAGCCTGAAGTGGCCGGGTGTAACGGATGGCAGCTAAACATCAAGTCACTGACCTATTGGTAAAACGCACACATGAAGAGGTAAAACACTACAGGGTTTATCACATCATGTCAAAATTACGTCTCACATGGTGGATACCCAGAGTTCGACAAGTAGCTCAACACGTAGTAAGGAAATGTGTGATATGCCAAAGATTAAAGGGTAAACCTTATATGACTGGACCAGCTCCGCCTTTACCTGAATGCCGTGTAAAACATATCAAACCCTTCCAAGCTGTAGGGTTAGATTACACTGGTGCATTGAAGACGAGAGAGCAAGATAAGGTCTTTATACTATTGTTTACCTGTGCGACGTCTCGCGCGGTACACTTAGAATTATGTGACAATATGTCTAGTGAGGAATTCATGCTGGCATTTAGGCTGTTTTGTGAACGTCGATCGTTCCCTCAACTAGTGCTTAGTGACAATGCTCCTACTTTTATCCAGGCATCTAGATACCTCAAAGATATGAGCAGAGATCCAACAATCATTGGTTGTAATGGAGAAAAGATATGCGAGTGGAGGTTCACCCAGTTAAGGCACCTTGGTTTGGTAGTATGTGGGAACGGTGTGTAGGCATATTTAAATCTGGACTAAGAGCGGTAGTAGGACGTGCTTTGTTGAAAAAGAGTGAGTTGATGACAGTCCTCACTGAAATAGACGCAGTCGTAAATGATCATCCGCTCCCGTATGTATACACCGACCTGCAAGAACCACTGCCATTAACGCCAGCACACTTACTCTACAGTAAACCATTGATTGCGTTTCCTTTTGATTTCCGGTCAATTGTGGAACTAGAGGATCCTTCGTTGTACTCTGAAGCAGTGGTATCAAAGTGGTACCAGTATATATCGAAAGTTATCAAGGATTTCAGGAAAAGGTGGATTCATAAATAACTGCTATCTTTGAGGGAAAGGAGTATAAATCCCTCTGGTAGACCATCGGCACCTACTGTTGGTGAAGTGGTTTTAATTCGGGGAGATAGTCTTCGTTTATACTGGAAGTTGGCCGCGTGTTGGAGGTGTACAAGGGGGAAGACTCTGTGGAGCGGGTGGCACTATTGAAGATAGTCACTGGAACCACTGTTCGTCCAATCGCACGTTTGTATGCTTTGGAGCTCGATTCTGCTTTACAATCTGAGGCTCCACCTGATATTACTGAGTCTGTGGACTCTAAACAAGATGATTCACTTCCAATAAATGGTGATCACCCTCGGACTGGGATGTGTCCCAGACGCGCTGCTGCTGGCGCCATTAACATGTGGCGTCAGAAAATAGCCTCTGGGCATCTTTAGTTTGAGGTGGGGCTTAGGTTTTCTTGTGGGGGGAGTGTATTGTGTAATACGATAGATAGGCAATATATATGCTTACATTCGTCTCTATGATGTGTCTAGTTGGGTAGTTGGTTGACGGTCGTTTCCATGGTTAAGGCATGGGAGTTCAGATCGTGAATAGTAAGATTGCAAGTTGTAAGTAAGTTAAGATTATAAAAGGCCTAATATGCTATTATGCAATATTGATATGGTCTTGTGCAGTATATATGACTTTATCATATATTTATTAAATTATCGTATTAGCAACTCAGATGCAGTACGATATTTTTCCTGGCTGGCGGTAACCAGGCAGCAACCCGGCG
This sequence comes from Lithodes maja, assembly GCA_037953745.1. Lineage (NCBI taxonomy): Eukaryota > Metazoa > Arthropoda > Malacostraca > Decapoda > Lithodidae > Lithodes > Lithodes maja. The sequence goes on from JBAKBP010017461.1 coordinate 28,604, forward strand.
TTCCGGGGAAGCTCAGAGCCTTCATCGACACCACCCAGTCAACACCTATTTTCCGTTTCATTTCATTGTGCTATAGTGCCTATAATTACAGCAAATGGCAAGAATTCTTCACACTTCATCTTCTTAGACGCTCTCATCGATGCCATGACTGACAGATAAGCAAGAGTATTCCATAATCATTGTCCAGGAGAGGTCCGGGTCGTTACCGTTAGGGCGAAGGTGTGTGAGCAGTGGGGGTGCTAGTTGTTCATGTCAGCGTCTGGCCGACGCACAACAGGCACTCCCAACCGTCATCTTCTGGATCAGGGTCGTCGATGTTGTCTTCTAGCTCTGAGTCTGCTGCTGTTTGCACTGTATCCTGGCCTTGGAGAAGGAGGAGCTCATCCTCCCAGCGCCGACCTCTGACATTAAGGAAATAACAGAGAATCCGCAGATCCTGAAGCTTCTCTGAAACCAGCTTGATCACGCCCCGGTACTTCAGCGGAAGATCGATATAGGCCAAGTTGAAGTCGATGCTGTAGGGTGCCTTGCCAGGCATCAGACGGATGAGTTTGTTGACTCCAGGAACTTCAAGATGGAAGACGTACACGTTCTTCTGAATGTAAGTCAACATTAACAACAAGCTGTCGAGCCTTAGAGAATCCAGTCGTAGGCCTGAGAGTCACACAGTCCTTACAAGTGCGGAGGTGGAAGAAATCATCTCGCTTCATGACAACGACATGTTTCTCCTTCCCAACAGCAGTCTGACTAATTTGTAGGTAGTCAGCAGGACAGAAGATGGACTGTTGGAGACGTATCTTTCTCTCTATGTGCCCAAATGCACGGTCGCAGGGGAGGAAGGAGTGGCCTGGCACAATGAACACAAACTAAATCTTATCGAAGCACTTGGAGTGGATGAGACAAAGGCCCATAAGCACAATGTGCAGTTGTCCGCATATACTCGCAGTTTCCTAAGCTTGAGGCCGTCACACAACTCACGTCCCATCCACTTTACGACATAACTGGGGATCTCATCTGACCCACGTTTTACAGTAAATTTCTCCCAAATGAACATGTTTGCCTTGTTCTTATTGAGATAATAAACATAAATTGTATACCCACAATTTTCTCTTGTACAGTATGTGACACCTGCAGCTCAGCAGAACGCCACGTGGGCTCAGCCGCTCGCTTGGCCACTCGCTAGCACTCGCCGGGGCAAGGTATTTGGCTACAGTCTATCTACAATGTTGTTCTTTCTTTCATAGTGTTCGTGTTGTTACAGACAGTCCCGTGGAGGTCTTTATTTTCGTCTGTGACAACGGGAAGCATTTTATATCATGAGTTGAACATAGGATGCATTGTATATAGTTAAGGAGAGAGAATAATATAGGCAGTGAGGTGGTAGTGTGTGCGTGCGTATACATGTGCTGCCTCCCCCCTCGCTTTGTAGGCTCGCGCACGTGCCGTATCATGCCTTTTGAGTGGCTGGTGGTTCCTGGCGCCTTCTGCAGCCCTGCTGCCTGGTGACGTAGCAGCCTGTGATTGGCTGACCACCATGCCTTTGTGTGTGATCCTGGAGGGGTCCCGAGGAGCTATTCTCCTCAGAGCTTTCCTGACTAGCATGCCCTTCACATGTCCCTTGCCCCCCTGTCTCCCGACTTCTACCTATAGAGCACTTTCTCTCTCTCTCAACTTCTTACCTCTCATTCTTCTACTCTATTTAATATCATAACTTCCCTTTGGTTCTGCACGATTTCATATATCGGCCATCGTATTATATGCTGAAGCTCTCAGATAACACATGTTTAGTTAGGCATTTTGGAAGGGTTACCAATTGTGTCTGTAGAGGTTCGACACACTCACAGTGTCTCCCTTCATGTATCTTGGTGGTCTGCTGGGGGATTTAATGCTAGACTGGGATAAGACTACTGGTGTTGTGATTTCCATGTGTACTAGGTTTTGTTGAACCTGTACAATCGCAACGGAGACGTGGGAAGCCTAGGTGGTCTTTCTGACTGTGTACCTTGTGAGTTTAGCACTGTGTTGCGAGTGAGGGCTTTTGCCTCTGCCACCCAACACTGTGCTAACTCGTTTGCTTTGACTTTGAGAGGGTCGCCAGGAGAGAACCAGATACTAGCGATCTGGATCTCTCAAGAGAGCACCCCGTCAATTAACGTAATTTGGCCGCACAGCCTTAAAGACTTCGCTAGGCTACGAGCCGCTTGCTCAGCCATTGTTTCCTAGCCTACTACATCACAGCTAGACTTTATTCGCCTAGCAGACACCAGATTTAGATTATAAACTCTTTCTGTTATGTATGCATTATTATTCACGGCATTTATTAGTCTAGGTTGTTGTTGAGTTGCACAACCCTAGTAGGCTGTTTCGTTAATGAGGAAGTACTTCTCTTGCTGTTTGAGTTCCTACTATTGCGCAGTTACTATTATTCCCGTGCCAGTTAACCCTATATGTCCTTACAATTGTCATATCCTGTTCCTGCTTTATACTACAGTTCAAAATCCGATACGATCATCTTACCCCAGCATCCGACTTTCTTCAGAAGATTCCTGCTCGATGCTTTGGGACTTTCGTTCACTTTCTTTAGTATAGGAGTGACAGTTCATTATTGTTTAGAGTAACTTTAAATATACCTTCTTCTATCTATCTATCTATCTATCTATCTATATGCTCAGGCCCAATCCCCATTTTGGGGGTAGCCGACTTCTAGTCTTACATTAAATCATTGCAGTGATTTAATTAAGATCTCTATCTTTTCCTAGTATACTTTATTAACGTAATTGTATGTTGTTGTGATCAGGCTGTATCAGAGATCATCAGCCTGTAGTAGTAGTGCACTTATACTGAGTTATAGGATACCCCGTTATCGCAGATTTAACTCTGGAGGGTATAGGTGTTTTTGTGCGCCGGCATTATAAGTTCAGGGGTTGGATCTAGTGTTACCGTTGTGGCTGTGTGCTTTCCTAGTCCAATGATTAAGAGCCCTTGTTTTATACGAGCCCCTGTCGTAACAAATGGCGACCTTGCTTAGGATTTTGTGAACTTAGAGAAATATTGCAGGAGTGTTGTGGTCATTTGTTTTTGTTTAAAGGAATATAGTAGACACGTGGATTTTTTTTTGGCAAGTAGTATAACACTTAAGAGTCTTCGAGCATCTTGTATTTTTGAGTGAATAGTGCTGCATAAGAGTTTAGGTACTTCTTTTTTTTTATAAACTTTGAGAATTTTCGGTGGACACTATGTCGGACGACGGATCAGTGTACAGTGAGGACACAGTACGGGGAACAGAAACTGAGGTGCAGCAGCGGGCTTTGTTAGATGACATTAGAGTTATAGCTAGTGAGGAGGATGCAAGGAAGTTTCTTGAGATACCTATTACTGCTGACCGGGTGTCGGGGATTGATCGGTATGGTCTCCAGTGTTTGGCCACGGTCATGGGGCATGTGGGCATTAGCAGCATGTCGAGAGGTGACCTGGTGGCCTGCGTGCTCGGCGGGGTGCGTGGGGCTTCGGGTGGAGCGGGAGCTGGGGCACCTTCGGCCCAGCCCCCATTCCACTCGACTCCTACCATGGCGCCCCCTCGGGCTCCGGAGATGGGTACGTTCCCACAGGCCGATAGTCACTGGCAGCGTGGTTTGTCACAGGGTGGGTCTCCAATTGTTGCATCTCCTCCTCCTCAAGGTTTGACTCCAGATATGCTCTTCCAGCTTGAGATGGCTAAGTTGCAGCTGCAGCAGAAGCGGGAATCTGAGCAGCAGCAGCGGGAGTTTGAGATGGCTAAGATTCAGGCTGAGGAGAGAAGGGCCAGATATGAGACTGAGGCTGAGGAGAGAAAGGCGAAGTACTGTGCGGACATAGATCTTGAGAAGTCTAGGGTGAAGTCGACAGGGCAGCGTCTCGGTTCTGGGAATCGAGGTCTTGATCAGTCGTTATCGCAGCTGCTCAAGTTTGGTCCCTATATATGATGAGTCGGGTGTCACTGAATTTTGTATGCGTTTCGAGAAGAAGTGCCGGGAGCACCAATGGCCCGAGGTTAAGTGGGCAGCCCTTGTTTCCTCTAGATTGGTTGGCAAAGGACTCAAGGCATATGATGCGTTGCCCTTGGAGTCGTGCATCGATTACGAGGTATTGAAGGAGGCTGTCCTGCGGGCATATGAGTTACAACCAGAGACGTACAGATTGAAGTTCCGGGGTGCAACGAAGGGTCGTGAGTGCACCTTTCTTGAGCATGCCCGGGATCTGTCCGATGCATTTAGAAACTGGCTGCGTTCTGAGAAGGCATCGACATTTGAGGAGTTGAAACAGCTGATGCTTCTAGAACAATTTTTTAAGTGTATGGGCAGCGATCTGACGTTGAATCTTAAAGAGAAAAACCCAAGAACTCTTCAGGAGGCAGCTGAGATGGCTGACCTTCGGATGTCACTGATTCGTGGGTGCGGGTCTGCACAACGCAACGATGCAGGTAACAAGGGGCGCAACACTCCACCCCTTACAACAAGAGCAACGATACTAAGTCTGACCATAAACCTAATACCGTCCCGTTTAAGAAGGGTCAGGGCCCTTCCCCACCTCAAGGGAAGCCCAAGGGGGAGTTAGAGTGTTTTCATTGTCATGAGAAGGGGCATTTTGCAAGAGCCTGTCCAAGCAAGCTACCTAATGCAGTTGTGTCTTTGGCTCGCAACATTGGGGTGTCCCCGAAGTCGTCTGAGTTGGCCCGGGGTATAACGTCAGAGGCTGGTACACAGCCAGTGGAGAAGAATCCGGAAGGCTCGAACCCTGTCCTCGATGTCTTTTGTGACCATCGAGGGCATGGCTGCGTGAAGTGGGCTGGTAATAAGCATGGAGTTGAGCTGTTGCGAGACACGGGTGCCTCTCAGACTTTAATGAAGAACTTTACTGGTAGACCAATAAACGCGGCACGGGTGGTTGTGGTGCAGGGTATCAATGCTGTCAAGTCATACCCATTGGTCAGGATGGAACTGGAGGTGGATGGTGTGACACGAGAGTTGGATGTGGGTGTTGTGGAGAACTTGCCTGTTGGGGGCGTCGACCTCCTTCTCGGCAACGACTTCGCAGTGCCTACTTCTGAGGTTTCACCCTTAGTTGTTGCTGAGAAGCCGGCCGACGTGAGTAGGGAGGAACAGGAGTGGGTAGAGAAATGTCAAGTACAACCTATGGTGTGCGTTGTTACAAGACCTCTTGCATCCAAAGTGTCACAGCCTATTCTTCAGTCTTCTGATCAACGGAGGAACGGTTGGAAGAAGATGGCTAATGTTGGTAACAGTTTGAAGAGTTTAGTGCCAGCGGCTCTTCTTGGCAACTCAGTATTGGCACCATTGTTGGAGTCTGGAGAAGCCCCAGGACCTGTCACAGCTAGTGAGGAGGTAGGGCAGGAAGAGACTCAGAGGCAGCAACGTTACACACGGAGAGAAAAAATGGTTGCTCAGTTTGATATTGGGGGAGGACTTGGGTTGCTTCGGAAGCATCTAGACAGGTTGGTTCCCTAAGATATTTCTAAACTGCAGTTGGAGGATCCGGAAGTTCAGAAGTGTGGTAATGGTGCTGTCGAGATCAAACACGAGGACGGGGAAACATGTCATGTGAACCTGTTGGAGGAGTTTGTGAGGCAACCACCTGAGCAGCCTACTGTCCCTGTGTTCGTCTGCAGCGGCCAAGGTGGAGAAGGAGAGGGGGGCAGTAGGGCACAGGTGGAGGAGAGTAGGGATTATCATGTCTCGGCGGAGCAGTGGGCGGGGGACACGAGTCTGGTGGCTGTGGAAGCGCTAGAGCACCTGCCTGAGCAGCAGTGTGCAGCGCTCCAGCACCAGCTCGGTTCATACCCCACTGGTCATGCCGAGCCCCTGAGCCTCACAACTCAGGTGGTGCAAGATGTTCAGCGGGCAGGTCACATGAATGTTGGGAGACCGTTAGCCTCGTTGTTTCGGTGGTTCAAGGTGGGCGACGAGGCTTGGACATGGTTGTCAGGTCAAGGTCGACCCATGGCTGCCAAGGGTGGTGGTCAAAAGGAGGACTTTGAGCAGATTGGTGAGGTTGGCTGTGGCATAGAAGTGCCGGTCGTTGCATAGCCTCCCAATGCTGCTCTAGTCGAATGCAACAGCCCTACCATAGACCGACTGTATCTGGCCATGTCGCTAAAAGCGGTGATGCTGTGCAGGCAGATGTAGTTGTAAGGAATGCGAGGGTGCACATGTACGGTATCGGTGGGGAAGCCTTAGCAATTGTGAACTATGGGAGTGACTGCACAGATGGTACTGATTGTCCCTCTCATGACCTGGCTGTTCTAGGGACGAAGGTAGAGAAGGAGGGAGACTACAGGTTAGAAGCTGCGGTCTCGGCTGGGTTGTGGGAGGGCACTAGGCATGTTCTGCAAGATAAGTTGTTTACTAGGCTGTGGCAGTGCATCAGCATGTTTGTTGCTTCTCCAGGCCTGATGTACGGGGTAGAATCCGACATGGAGGCTGAAGACAGTGCGAGGCTCAGTTTAATTCCCTACCGTATAAATCCTGCTAAAAAGCCTGTTGTGAAAACAGAGCTAGACGACATGTGGAAAAAGGGTTGGAGGGATAAGGAATGTCGTGAGTGGTCGTTGCCTGTAACTTTGCAACCTGTCTTAAGTGGCAAGATCAGTGAGTGTGTTGATTGCGAGAGTGTGTGTGCATTATCCCTGACAGACGCCTATACCTTATCGAGAGTTGACGACACCATAGACCGCCTCGGGGCTGCATCACCTATCACGAAGGTAGAACTAGTGAAAGGTTATTGGCAGGCCCCGTTGCCGGAAAGAGCGAAGAGAAGTGCCAGTCTTGTGATGAACTGGGCAGTTTATCAGTGTCAGGTGTTGTTGTGCTGCCGGAACACATGTTGGATGTGTGGCATGCTAAGGGCACTGATAATGTTTTGGCTGATTGTTTGTCACGGGAGGGTTTGGTTGCAGGAGAACCCTCGCCGTTCAGTCAGTGTGTGTTGAGAGTGGAGAAAAATCAGGCTGCCCCTGTAAGTGCAGCCGCCATAAACATATTAAAACAAAACAAAAATCTATAAAAACTCTTTCTTAATAGTTAAATTTTGTTTAAGTATGTTATAGCTAAAGTTCTGAGTCGAACCTGTGCTTCTCTCAGAAGGCTGGGCTAGTAGAAGCTCGCTCTAGGAGCATAGCAGTATGAATTAATTAAGCTATTGTGTTGGGAGGGGTTGTAAAAAAAATTTGATGAGAACTGAGCTTTGCCTTCTTTGTTGCGAAGTGGTTAGGGGTGGCGAGTCTTATCGGGGTTCTGCTTGTCAGATATAGAGCTCATGGTTGAGCGTCTAATATCTTGGGTGGGGTGTGACACCTGCAGCTCAGCAGAACGCCACATGGGCTCAGCCGCTCGCTTGACCACTCGCTAGCACTCGCCGGGGCAAGGTATTTGGCTACAGTCTATCTACAATGTTGTTCTTTATTTCATAGTGTTCGTGTTGTTACAGATAGTCCCGTGGAGGTCTTTATTTTCGTCTGTGACAACGGGAAGCATTTTATATCATGAGTTGAACATAGGATGCATTGTATATAGTTAAGGAGAGAGAATAATATAGGCAGTGAGGTGGTAGTGTGTGCGTGCGTATACATGTGCTGCCTCCCCCCTCGCTTTGTAGGCTCGCGCGCGTGCCGTATCATGCGTCTTGATTGGCTGGTGGTTCCTGGCGCCTTCTGCAGCCCTGCTGCCTGGTAACGTAGCAGCCTGTGATTGGCTGACCACCATGCCTTTGTGTGTGATCCTGGAGGGGTCCCGAGGAGCTATTCTCCTCAGAGCTTTCCTGACTAGCATACCCTTCACATGTCCCTTGCCCCCCTGTCTCCCGACTTCTACCTATAGAGCACTTTCTCTCTCTCTCAACTTCTTACCTCTCATTCTTCTACTCTATTTAATATCATAACTTCCCTTTGGTTCTGCACGATTTCATATATCGGCCATCGTATTATATGCTGAAGCTCTCAGATAACACATGTTTAGTTAGGCATTTTGGAAGGGTTACCAATTTTGTCTGTAGAGGTTCGACACACTCACGGTGTCTCCCTTCCTGTATCTTGGTGGTCTGCTGGGGGATTTAATGCTAGACTGGGATAAGGCTACTGGTGTTGTGATTTCCATGTGTACTAGGTTTTGTTGAACCTGTACAATCGCAACGGAGACGTGGGAAGCCTAGGTGGTCTTTCTGACTGTGTACCTTGTGAGTTTAGCACTGTGTTGCGAGTGAGGGCTTTTGCCTCTGCCACCCAACACTGTGCTAACTCGTTTGCTTTGACTTTGAGAGGGTTGCCAGGAGAGAACCAGATACTAGCGATCTGGATCTCTTAAGAGAGCACCCCGTCAATTAACGTAATTTGGCCGCACAGCCTTAAGGACTTCGCTAGGCTACGAGCCGCTTGCTCAGCCATTGTTTCCTAGCCTACTACATCACAGCTAGACTTTATTCGCCTAGCAGACACCAGATTTAGATTATAAACTCTTTCTGTTATGTATGCATTATTATTCACGGCATTTATTAGTCTAGGTTGTTGTTGAGTTGCACAACCCTAGTAGGCTGTTTCGTTAATGAGGAAGTACTTCTTTTGCTGTTTGAGTTCCTACTATTGCGCAGTTACTATTATTCCCATGCCAGTTAACCCTACATGTCCTTACAATTGTCATATCCTGTTCCTGCTTTATACTACAGTTCAAAATCCGATACGATCATCTTACCCCAGCATCCGACTTTCTTCAGAAGATTCCTGCTCGATGCTTTGGGACTTTCGTTCACTTTCTTTAGTACAGGAGTGACAGTTCATTATTGTTTAGAGTAACTTTAAATATACTTTCTTCTAGTTTGCATTAAATCATTGCAGTGATTTAATTAAGATCTCTATCTTTTCCTAGTATACCTTATTATCGTAATTGTATGTTGTTGTGATCAGGCTGTATCAGAGATCATCAGCCTGTAGTAGTAGTGCACTTATACTGAGTTATAGGATACCCCGTTATCGCAGATTTACCTCTGGAGGGTATAGGTGTTTTTGTGTGCCGGCATTATAAGTTCAGGGGTTGGATCTAGTGTTACCGTTGTGGCTATGTGCTTTCCTAGTCCAATGATTAAGAGCCCTTGTTTTATACGAGCCCCGGTCATAACAAGTAGTAGGCAGAGCTCTTCCTTAGGTGTGGGCATGGCAACGTCTGCTGAAGATTAATGGTGATGGTCTGGAGGTCCGAGTCTGGAGGGGACCCTCTCGTCTGGCCACCTCAGCCTCAGATATAAGTTTTTGTGGAACAGATGCCGCAGCCTTATGTTCTTCCAGTTGTGTGGGCAAGTTCGGGAAATCCTTCTTCTTGGACTTTTTTTTCAGCAATACTGGCCTTGGTGAGCTCACATGTGTTGCACAGGTCTGTTTTGGGGGGCCAAAACACTATAGTGTAGTCACGTGTGAAAACTGTATTTTAGTTCCGGGGACTAACACACCCGTCACCTTCATATTGCTGGAGCATCCAATCGATATAGTTGGTGTAGAGCTCAACGATAGTCAGACCACCTTCCATATACCGCCTACAAGAGCTGTGGACTCAGGTTTAGTGGCTTGCCGTGACAACTAGGGACTCGATTTGTTGACGAACATGGCCGAGAGGTGGGCCAGTAATAGCCCTGGGAGACGGCTTCTGCCGACACTTGTCGAGGGTAGGTGTTCCTGTGGGAGCCAAGTCCTGCATCTGCATCAGTAGGTCAAGTTTTGTCATTGGTATTCCATGAATCAATATGAAAGATTTTCGACACACACAAATGTCGTTGTAGTTAATTTTCATCAAATAATGCTCTTGTGCTTTTCCACAGTGTTCTTCCAAGCTAATGATCTAGCAACTCTCTTCCGGCCCTTCTTGAACACCTTACCAAGATGTGGTGTTTGCACCTGCTCAACCCCACCACCTGCTATAGCCCCACCACCTGTTATAGCCCCACCACCTTCTGCAGCGTCACCACCTTCTGCAGCCAAATCCTCACAATACTTTTCCTAAACATTCGCAGTATTCATTTAAACCTATATGATCTGTTCATCTATCTATCTATCAATTGCCTGACGCCGTAATCCCCGAAGGACGGCGAAGGGGTGGCCACGAACGAAAAGCCCCCATGCACCTCTGTCCCCAGTCAGTCGACACCCATCCTCCCAACCAGCACCGCCTTCATCCATATACTTCTTCACTCCATCCTTCCACCTCTCTTTCGGTTTACCTCTCCTTCTCTGTCCTTCCAGCTCGCTCTCGTACACCCTCTTAGTCATTCTCTCGCTTCCCATAGGTTCCATATGGCCAAACCATCTCAGGGTGTTCCTTTTCACACTTTCCAGCACATTTACCTCCACACCACACCTCTTTCTTACTTCCTCATTCGCCTGTCTATTCATCCATGTAACTCTGCACGCACTTCTCAAGTGACTCATTTCCACCCCTCTCACTCTTGGTCTGAGTTTCTCCACCAACGTCCATGCTTCGCTTCCGTAAGTCAGTGTCGGGATTACCACACTGTCATGCAAGGACTTCTTCATTTCCATGCTGACCACCTTATTTCTTGTTACTACTTTCAGCGTTCCTACAACCCTCTTCCCCTGTTGCACCCTCTCCCGCACTTCTTCATCCATAGTCCCATCTTTACTCAACACAATGCTCAGATACCTATATGAGCTGACAAACCCCATAGCCTGACCGTTCAACTTCACCTCAAACTCTGTGGCTTCACCCCTTTCAAAGACCATAACCTTGCTCTTCCCCGTATTTACCTTCAGATTCCGTTTTTCGCACACTGTTCCAAACATATTTACCAGACCCTGCAACTTCCATTTATTATCGATCATCAGAACTGTATCATCAGCAAACAGCAGTACAGGTAACTTCCACTCGTTTCCCTCCCTTATCAGCGATACACCAACATCCACTGCTCTTCCTTGTATTTCTGTCATGACTCCATCCATATATACAGTAAACAACCACAGGGACATCACACATCCCTGTTTCAACCCAATATTCAGATCAAAGTACTCGCTCTGCTCATTCTCCACACATACTGCCGCCTTTGCACCCTCATACATGCTCTTCACTGCTTTCAGCAACTTGCCATCTACTCTGTATATTCTAAGTACTTTCCAAATACCTTCTCTATCCACTCTGTCATAGGCCTTCTCCAAGTCCATAAAGGAAACATACAGCTTTCGTTGCTTCTCCATATATTTCTCCACAACACATTTCATGGTAAAAATCTGATCTACACATCTTCTTCTCTTCCTAAAACCGCCCTGCTCGTCACCTATCCATTTCTCCGTTCTCACTCTCACTCTCTCAATCACTACCCTACTGTACACCTTCCCTACAACGCTTAGAAGACATATTCCTCGGTGGTTACCACACACTCCTCTTTCCCCTTTACCCTTAAATAGGGGGACTATTATGCCTGTCTTTCAGTCATCAGGTGCACTCACCTTCTCCATGCTAGTTTGCACATTTTCCATACCCATTCGATCACTATCTAACCACCATACCTCAACATTTCCCCACACACATCTATTCCTGATGCTTTCCCCGACTTCACTCTTTTCATGGCTTCACACACTTCTGACCTCCTGATCCCCATCTCCTCCTCCACTACTTCTCTTCTTCTCCCTCCCATACCCCATCCAACTCTGTTTGCTGGCACTTCATTCCTTACATTTAGCAATTCATTGAAGTAATCCCTCCATCTTTCGACTCTCTCTTGCTTCTCGGCTAGCACTCACCCATTCTTATATTTCACATCTGTTGATATATTAGGTTTCTTAAAAACAAGGTTGGAAGAATATTAACTACATTTGCATGATCTCCCTGGCTACAAGATGTATAACCAATGTAGAAACACTGCTGGAGGAAGTATTTCTTTGTATAATAATGAACTAATGAACAGTACTCAACTTCAACATTTATCTTTCACAGAATCATATTTAGAATTTTATCCTCCGAAACAGAATCAACGGAGGGCAGGCATTATGTAGCATGTATGTACTGTGCTCCTAAAGGAAATTTTCAAGATATTATTACAAAGATAAAGGATATTCTTGATTACATAATCTACTAACCAATATACGCATACTTATTTAATAGGTGATTGAATGTGGATATGTTAAATTGAGAAAATATCGGAAAGTGATCGGTCAGCTTGGTGTAAATTACATAATTTTATATGTTATTACTTATATCATTCGTCCATATATTGTCAATCTAAGTTGCTGATTAACCTGCTACTCGAGTTGGCTTAGTAATTGTGGGAAAACACAAACTTGAATACATTACGGATATACATTCAGAAGTCGATGTCGATGTCGATGTCGACTTCTGAATATACTGTATATCCGTAATGTATTCAAGTTTGTGTTTTCCCACAATTACTAAGCCAACTCGAGTAGCAGGTTAATCAGCAACTTAGATTAATAATATATGGACGAATGATATAAGTAATAACAAATTAAATTATATAATTTTCACCAAACTGACAGATCATGTTCAGGAGTAGGGAAAAGATTAGTTAAATTGTAAAGCGAAAACGAGAGATTAGGGCATTTAGTGGGTAGGTGTGAACAGCTTAAAGAAGAAGGGAGGACTTCTTCAAGGGTAGATTAAAAGGGGAGAGAGAGAGAGAGAGGGAGGGAGGGAGGGAAAGTGAGAGGGAGAGGGAGGTCAATTAAGGGGCGGTATCTGAATGGACAGGGAGGGTTAGGGAGGATGGCATATACAGTAAGTGTTCACACTAGCACGTCCTCTCTCATTTAATCCTTACCAAGAAAATATTACACAATAGAGACCCCATGGGACCCCCTTGAATTCAACTTCCCCCATCCCCCTACCTAGTGCGTGTGTCTTTGAGTGTTTCTCAGGGATTAGATTTAGAGTAAGAGTACAAATATTTTGGTAATACAGTACCTAAGGCCATAAATATGTAGGCCTACATTTTAACAAATTTGGGTGATAATAAATGTTTCATTAATTTTACCTAGGATATATAAGCTAAATTAATAGTTTATTCTTGTGTTACACAAACTGTTCTATCAAACTTAAAGGTGCTAACACCACAGGCTTCCTTTAAGAAACGCCGCCTGTAACCCTCTTTTATATTATTTTCTTTGATATTAAACTGACCTGATTAGTACATGTTTACTTGGACCTTACCTGGTTTATTAGTGGTATGCGATGTTTATGATAAATGTCCCCCCTCCAGTCTTGAGAATTCAGGCGCATCATCAATGATGAAGGGGCCACTAATAAATTATAGGTTTGAGTCCCGAAGGGAAGAAGGAAAACCTAATATTTAGTAGTGGCCCCGGAATCATTGACGATTTTGGCCCTCCCTTCTGTCCCCTTTCCCATTCATCTGCTACATTTTTGAGAGTCTCGATATGTCAGATTAAGAGTGAGCACTCGCTGTGAACAAGATGGCGAGCTGTACCCAAAAGCTGACGCATGGAAAGCGCAAAGCTAGGTCAAGTTTAATTTTTATTTTTATTCTTTATTTATATTACTAGTTTTTCTAGTAGTGGTACCCACATCATAAGGACGAGTCCGTGAGTGGTTATTAAGAGCGTTTCGCTCACAATGTAAGGCAATCGTATTTTGAGTTCTCCCGGGCGGGAAGTTTGAACAGCAAGCTAGAGTTCAAAGATTAGCCATTACCTACGTAAGGCGCATCGTCAATGATTCCGGGGCCACTACTAAATATTAGGTTTCCTTCTTCCCTTCGGGACTCAAACCTATAATTTAAGCCTGTGTGTGCATCTGTAGGTAGATATGTATTATATATGCTTTCTGTAGTGTACAAGTATGAATGTGTCGATATGCTTTACAGACATATGTGTGTGTGTGTGTATATATTGTGATGAACATTTTGTTACGACTGAGGTTTAAATATATCAGGGCTCTTATTAATTGGACTAGTAATGGCATAAATGCTACAACGGAAAGCGCTAGATCCAACCTCTGATGTATATTCCCAGTGAACAAAGAACACAAATACTTTCCAGAGTTCTATATGCAATAATAGGTTATTAAACTCTCAATAAATGTGCATCTACTCTAGGCTTAATGTTATGTGAAAACAGCTTATTACTACCTATAACCGAAGGTGCTTGGTTATGGTATGCAAAGTAAGGTGGTAAGGGAAGTTACAGCTTACGTTACTTTAATCAATAAATGTCAGGCACTCCTGCATGAAAGAAAGTGCACTAAAGTCCTTCAACACCAACAAGGAATCTTCTTTAACCTCTGAAGTGCGCATGGGGGTAATTGGAAACGTCCCCCTGTGCTGACGTATTTGAGGTGTTTCCGTCACTAAAATATTCATTGTGCCATTAATAGCATTAATACTTATCCATATGTGCCTATTATGGGTTGATTATAAAGGTATTAACCTGAAACAACAATAAAACGAGTGAAAACAGCGTTTGGATGGTCAAAATCGGAGATATAGCCCGCGAGTTGTATAATGTATGGGTGAGGCAAACTGCTTTCCCGCCAATTTCCCCCAAGGCCAGTGAGACACAGTCGATCGATACTCTCTCTCTTCTCTCTCTTGCATTCGCTTGCCATCAGTGATGACAACACCCTGCTTGCAACTCGCTAATGTTAGCACGAAAATATACCTCAGAATAAGGGAATACCAGGGAAAATAGGTGATAACTGAAGGAGAGGAGGAAAGTGGGGGAAGGAGGGGAGGTAGAGGACTGAGATTTTGCATGGCCCAGGGGCCAAAAAAAAAAAAAAAATACAAAAAAAAAAAAAAAATTGATGTCAAAAGTTTATTTTTTGTTTTCACTCACTCATAAGAGTCTCCCCGCAGTCCGCCGGGGGAACTCTTAAGAGTCTCCTCGCAGTTCCCGGGTTAAATGTTAGATGCTATCAAGATGCTCGAATCGGAAATGGAACCCAAAAAGGCAGGCAGCGGAACAATGCTCGTGCAGGCTATGCACACAAAAAGGCAGAATATATAATGCAGTCGGAGCCAAGAATATCCTAAACGCTACAACACTAATAATAATCGCCACGACAATGCAGTATTCCTATCAACAAAAAGAGCCTAAGTCGTTTGTGTCTCAATACATCAAACTAGGCTGCGAAATGCTTGTGTAATCATAAACAGGTATGCATAATAAGAGTAACTGGGTTAATATACTCAATGTCTAATGTGACTGATAAAGTCTAGCTAGAGTCAATGATACGAGATACTGGTGCGCATGGCATGCCGCATAGCCTAGTGCAAATCTCAAGTCTGTGCGTCAAATATTACGTTATAGGGAAGGGTAGCTCTCTTGAGAAACCTTAATACCGAAGTATTAAGCGTTCTCCCGGCGTACCTCAAAGACAAACAACGAGCTTAGATAAGTGCAGAATGGTATAGGCAAAAAGCCCTCATTCGTGCATGCTCTACTCTCAATGGCACACAGACTAGAATTTACCCAATCAACTCCAGTTCTCAGGTATGTCGTGCAGCTTTTAACTAAACCCAGCACCCATCGGAAACAATACCTTATAGTATCAGACTCCTAGTCTAGCATTATCTAATCCAGCAGAACACTAATAATTACAGGAAGCAGTACTGAACAATATGAATGCCAACCAATGCTTCGTGATCAACTTATCTTAACAACTAACATACATGGGTTATATCAGACCTTAACGCACAATACAACTGGCCAGAATGAAGCTGATTATGCAGAGTTAACCAGAGGGGGTATAATATTAATAAAAGGTGGTGAAAGATATGGAAAATGAGAGAGATAGGCAGAGGAAAAGGTTCTCAGGTGCAGATAGGGGGACAGATATCAAAGGGATAAGAGGGATGCATTCTAGAAACCAGATCTGAGGGAGAGAGTGGCCACAGAGCAGTATATATACTAGCACTAGTTCGAACCGCGTAGGAAAAGCGGTAACAAGTCCTCTAGCCAATGCTAAAGAAGCTAGCTAAATATGACGTCACCAAGCATGGTAAAAACTCCTCCAACGAATCCCCACGAGGCCAGCCAGCTATGACGTCATCGAGTATAGCAAAACACTGCGCGCCTCCCCACACTCTGTCTCTCTCTCTCTCTCTCTCTCTCTCTCTCTCTCTCTCTCTCTCTCTCTCTCTCTCTCTCTCTCTCTCTCTCTCTCTCTCTCTCTCTCTCAAATCCTATCATTACTACTTAATGATAAAACATATACTTTGCAATTAAATATATAAAGCCTTGACATGGGTGAAAACAAAGAGCCTTTCTGGACTGCCCATGATACGAGCTTTCATATGAAATAAAGCACACAATGATACATCAACTGTAGCCACATCCACTGCCCTGGCGATCCTAGCGAGTCACTGTAGGACAAGCCATGCGGTTCTAACGGAGTGGTTAACGTCACACCCCCCCCAAGATTTTTCTCAGAGGCCCAAGGCTCACAAAAAATCTGATTGTTAGAACCCATGCTATATCTCTACTTCCCATCACCCAGCGGCAGTAAAATATCTGGCACAGTTCTCAACAAAACATTTTACAAAAATATAACCCTCCCCAACACAATAGGTTAAATCATATGTAGTTATGCTCCTCAAGAGCGAGTTTCTCTAGCCCAGCATTCTGAGAGGAGTGCAACTCAGAATTACTGCTATAACATACTGAAAATATTCAACTATCAAAGAAAGAGTTTTTATTTGATTTTTATGTTTTTAATTTGTTTATTTCGGCTGCACGATAGGGGCAAGCCTAGTTTTTTCTTCTATACCAAACGCTCAACTCCTGCTTTACGACCCAATACGCTGGGCTACAACCGCGAGCCAACAAGCACCAAGCGCAAAATACTATTCAAACTAAAGCAGGAGGCTACCTGTGTGTCAATCTACCCAGGATCATATACCCTTGAAAGACAATCTGCAACCACGTTGTCACAACCGGCAATATGGCGTATGTCCAGGTTATATACCAATAACCTTAGTGACCACCTGGTCAGCCTCATATTCCGATTGTGAAACTGGTCCAAGAACTTGAGAGGGTGATGATCTGTGTAAACTACAACGACCGGACCATAGGCTGGAACATAGATCTCGAAATGCCCAAGCACAACAGCCAGTAGCTCCTTCTCGACAACAGACCAGCTCCCCTGGGCTGAATTGAACTTCTCTGAGCAGAAACTAACAGGATGTTCCAGCCCATCATCGTCCTTTTTCATAAGGACGGCACCAGCACCCACACCACTAGCATCCGTTACTAGTTGGAAAGGTAGGCTAAAGTCAGGGGCCCTGAGGATCGGGTGAGTGCACAACAGGTGTTTTACTACTCTAAAAGCCTTCTCACACTCAGGCACCCATTTGACTTTCTTATCCTTCCAGTTATCCTCCACCTGAGCTTCACTGTCCCGTTCTCCTTCTCCACCTTGACTGGTAAACGTCATCACAGGCACAGTGAGAGGCTCAGGGGGGTGCCTCACATACTCCTTCATGAAATTAACGTGACATAACTGATTGCGCTTACGTCTGTCTGGAGCGGCCACCAAGCAATCCAGGTCCGATAGCCTCTCAACCACCCTATAAGGACCAGTGTACTTCGCGGATAAGGGATGACCTACAAGGGGCGGTAGAATCAACACCTCCTGACCCACGTGAAACTCCCTGAGTTTAACCTTGAGGTCGTACCTGTCCTTCATGAGGGCCTGAGAGCTAGTCAAATTACGGCCAGCCAACTCCAGACTGCGCAACATCCGTTCTCGACTGTCGAGGACATACTTGAGCATAGAACAAGGTTTATCTGCACCCTCCCATATTTCTTTAACCATATGGAGAGGCCCTCTGACACGGTGTCCAAAGACGAGCTCATTAGGGCTGAATCCCAAACTTTCCCCAGGTACCTCCCGTACAGCAAATAAAACATATGGCAGGCCAAGATTCCAACCTTTCCCATCCTCAAAGCAACAACAACGAAGCATAGATTTCAAGGCTGAGTGCCATCGCTCTAACACACCCTGGCTCTCCGGATGATACGCAGATGACACAACCGTAACAATCCCATGCTGCGGCATTGCTTGAACAAAGAGGCTAGAAGTGAAGTTGGATCCTTGGTCTGACTGAATTACCTGCGGGTAACCATACCGGGAAAAATACACTAGCAAGTTTCGGACCACCGTCTTCGCTGACCCATTTCTCATAGGGTACGCGTCAGGGTACCCTGTTGCTACCTCCATGATGGTCAGAGGATACTTGTAAAAATCTCCCGACTGTGCATCACTGTCCTCCTTCAACTCGACAGCACCGGTACCACATTCAAGAACCTCCGGGTCTTCTAAGTGCAATTTACGAATGTCCGAAAGAGCAAGCTTATCTAAGTGTTTGCGAAACAACTCATGCCCCCCTCCTACACTGAATTTAGCCTCCCGTTGCTCTCTCTCTGTGTATCGTTGCTGTCTCTTCGTCTTTTTAAGCCCATCCTCTGCCTTCTCAGTAACAGTTAATGGGTCTTCTCCAGACTCGAAAATCGGTCCTAATAATGAGTCCCCGAGAATGTCCGTTGATACTAAACTCTCAACCGCATCAACTTCCAACCCCTTCTCGGTACCTTTCATCCGCTTGTCTAAAGACTGTTGACCAGAATGTGACTCCCTGGATGCAAGAGATCTGGTGACAACACACGCCATAGGTTGCACCGGACACTTCTCAACCCACTCCTGCTCCTCCCTACTCACGTCGGCCGGCTTCTCGGCAACGACTAAGGGTGGAGCCTCAGAAGTAGGCCCTGCAAAGTCATTGCCGAGAAGGAGGTCGACGCCCCCCAACTGGTAACTTCTCCACAATTCCTACATCCAGGTCACGAGTCACACCATCAACTTCCATCTTCATTCTTACAAGCGGGTATGACCTTGTTGCATTAACTCCCTGAACCACAACCACCCGCGCCGTATTTACAGGTTTACCAGTGAAATTCCTCAACAATGTTTGCGATGCCCCAGTGTCATGCAAAATTCTCACCTCATGTCTTCTACCCCCCCACTCCACACAACCGAGTCCCCTGTGGTCACTAAAGGCATCACGGACAGGGAATAAGCCTTCCGGATCCTTCTGCACTGGCAGTGTATTTACCTCGGAAGAATTGCCTCTAACAAACTCCGATGTCCTCTTGAACACTCCAATGCCGTGAGCAAAAGACACGGCTGCCGGAGGAGGTCGACTAGGGCACTCATTTGCCTTATGACCCTCCTGGTGGCACTTAAAACACATAAATTTCGGTTTCGGCCTATACTGTGATGCAAAAGACCCCTGACTTTTCTCATACGGCGTGGTGTTAGGTTTGGATTCAGTTTTAGTTTCATTGCTCTCTTGTTTAAATGTGTCATTGCTACGGGGAGGGGGAGGATAACGGTCCCTAGCACTTGCATCGTACTTCTGTGAGGACCCGCATCCCCGAATCAACGACAGCCGTCGATCAGCCATTTCTGCTGCTTCGACTAGAGTTCTTGGGTTTTTCTCCTTTAAGTTCAAAGTTAGATCACCGGCCGTGCTCTTAAAGAACTGCTCCACCATCATCAACTGCTTAACTCCATCAAACGTTGTTACCTTCTCAGATCGGAGCCAGTTCCCCATAGCATCGGACAAGTCCCGGGCGTGTTCCAAAAAGGTGCTATCTCTTCCCTTAGTTACACGCCGGAACTTCAAACGGTACGTTTCTGGTTGCAGTTCGTAAGCCCTCAGGACAGCCTCCTTGAGATCCTCATACACAATACATGACTCCATAGGTAACGCATCGTAGGCTTTAAGACCCTTGCCTATTAATCTAGAGGATACAAGTGCTGCCCATTTATTCTCTGGCCACTGGTGTTCCTGGCACTTCTTCTCAAAGCGTGCGAAAAATTCTGTTACCCCACTCTCATCAAACACCGGAACCAGTTTCAATAAGTGCGAGAGAGATTGATCATGAACACGGTTATCAGCCCCAAGTCGCTGTCCTGTTGTCTCTACTCGCGACTTCTCTACGTCCATGTCGGCACAGTACCTAGTCGACTCTAAATCAGCTTGGATTTTTGCTAGCTCTATGTGCTGAGACTGCTGACTGATAGTTTTTCTCTCTTCTATCTTGGCTAATTCTATTTGCTGCTCAGATACCCTGATAGCCTTTCTCTCTTCGATCTTAGCTGATTCTATTTGCTGCTGGATCTTAGCTAATTCGAGCTGAAGCAATAATTCTGGAGTTAACCCTTGAGGAGGTGAAGGTGCTACAATGTTTGAAATTACCGGTGGTCCCCCCAGGGGCAACCCATCC